>JARYGA010060648.1:43788-79745 GCA_030545235.1 Helianthus tuberosus
CCATCATTATCAAACAGATCCGCTCTTGTCTTGAAGACGAACGTGCTGCAAAATTCCATGTTGTATTCATGCACGGAGTGAAGCCGAGTGCAAAGGGCAGCTCGTATTGGGCCGGTGACAATGTTATTGAAGCGGTTTATCTGGTTCACTGCTTCAAGAGTGTCCATGCACACTTGTCGGGGATTTTCCTCGGGCCTACTCCTCAACACATCATACCGTGCTTGAGCAGCCAACTCACTTGCGTTGAATCGGGTAAATTTCTTGGCATCTGGAAGAAAAAACCAAACAATTAGCACGAAACAGTGAAATTTTCTAAGAAAACTGAAAACAGTCGGCCCACGCCCCATGTTCGCCTAACTTTAGCTGGACACGCCCCCGTGCTCGTTGAGCACGACCCCGTGTCTAGACGTCTGTTTCCCAAAATTCCCATTTTTCGACCCGGTCCCGAAAACTTGGAAATTTTTGGTCCAGTAGGGGCGGTTTTCCCCAAAAATGAAACCTCAAGTGCCATTTTTCCCAAAACAAACCGTTTACCCCTTCAATTTTATCTTTTTCGGTTCAAAAACAAGGGTTTGGGGTTTTTGTGAGAAATCGGGCAAATCTACAAACAATACAAGTTAATTTACTTCCAAAAACATGTATCTATACTATTGCTAACAGATTTATGCAAAAATTTGAGGTTCGATCCGGTTCAAGTTGAAGAACCCTAGATTTTTCCCCAAATTTTGATGTTAAACTACATGCAAGTACTTAATCTAACTAATTAGGGTGTTAGAATCATACCTTAACGTTGTTAGAACTCGGGGGAACGTAGAAATCTGCAGAAATTTTCACGGGAACCAGAGAGTTTTTGGGGAAATGGGGCGTGTGGAATGAAGAAACTGAATGAAAAGGGGGTTTTATCCCGACAGTTGCGCGGACACGGCCCCGTGCTCGCTGAGCACGGCCCTGTGGGAGGGCAAAATTAATTTTTTTAAGTGCTCATGTGAGTGCCCTGTTTCCCGAAACTTGGTTTTAGAAATCTTACCGATTTAGATGTTTTCCCGATGTTCGTAACTTACAAGGTATGATGTTGATGCTTGAACCTTCATTTCATTCTTCAATTGTTTGAAGCGAGATTTCTTCCTCCTCATCCTCAATAAATCCTTGATAGAGTTTCAACCTTTGGCCATTGACTTTGAATGGAATTCCATTCCGAGATTTAATTTTGACTGCACTGTGTGGGAAAATATGGGTGATGGAAAAAGGTCCTGACCACCTAGACTTTAATTTACCAGGAAATAATCGAAGTCGTGAATTAAACAATAGAACTTGATCTCCTACCCGAAATTCATTAGGTTAATGTGTTTATCATGTAAAATTTTCATTCTTTCCTTATAAATTTCGGAGTTAGAGTATGCATAATTCCTTAATTCGTCTAATTCATTTAATTGGCAAAATCGATTCTTACCGGCAATTTCTAAGTCTAAATTTACGTTTTTAATTGCCCAGTAGGCCTTATGTGCTATTTCTACTGGCAAATGACAACTTTTTCCATAGAAGAGCTTATATGGGGTTGTACCTATTGTTGTTTTATATGCTGTTCGAAAAGCCCATAAAGCATCATCTAATTTACCGGCCCATTCTTTTTTATTTAACCCTACGGTTTTTTCAAGTATTCTTTTTTAAACCTATATTAGTCACTTCGACTTGTCCGTTTGTTTGAGGGTGATACGCTGTTGAGACCCGGTGATAGACCCCAGACCTTGTTAAAAAAATTTCGAGTTGATGGTTATAAAAATGGGTACCTCTATCACTTATTAATGCTTTTGGTGTTCCAAAACGAGAGAATAATCTTTTCAGAAATCTTACCATGACTCTTCCATCGTTTGTTGGAAGTGCCTTGGCCTCGGCCCATTTAGACAAGTAATCTACCGCCACAAGTATATATATTTGTTTCCTTTCGATGGTGGGAAAGGTCCCATATAGTCGACTCCCCACACATCAAAAATTTCACAAGCAAGAATGCCATTTTGTGGCATTTCGTTTTTGGAAGAAATATTACCTGTTCTTTGGCAAGCGTCACATGTCTTGACAAGACTTTGGGCGTCTTTGTAAATGGTTGGCCAATAAAATCCCGAATCAATACTTTTGTGCGGTACTAGCGGCACCATGATGTCCTCCGTATGGACCCTCATGACAATGGCGGAGAATTCTTCTTGCTTCATTACCATGTACGCATCGACGGATGAGTTGATTAGCACACATTTTGAAAAGATAAGGATCTTCCCAAAAATAATGCTTCACGTCGGCAAAGAATTTCTTTCTTTGATGATGTGGCCATCCTTTTGCGACTATTCCGCTAGCTAGGTAGTTAGCATAGTCGGCGTACCATGGCTCTTCTCGGTATTCCACCATTTCCAGGGACTCCGTTGGGAATTTTTCATTGATTTGCTCGTCCCTGTTTGCCTCCAAAGTTAGGTCTTCCAAACGCAAAAGATGATTTGCTGCGGTGTTTTCTGCTCCTCTTTTGTCTTTTATTTCAATGTCAAACTCTTGGAGGAGTAGAATCCACCGAATCAAACGTGGTTTAGCATCCTTTTTCTTGAAGAGATATCGAATGGCTGCATGATCTGTATAGACTATCGTTTTAGAAAGAACAATATAAGAACGAAATTTATCAAAAGCAACTAGTAATTCCTTTTCTGTTTTTGTATAATGTTCTTGTGCATCATTAAGTGTTTTACTAGCATAATAAATTGGGTGAAAATGCTTATCTTTTCTTTGTCCCAAGATGGCTCCAACTGCAAAGTCACTTGCATCACACATGATTTCGAAAGGTAATTTCCAACCAGGCGCTATCATGATAGGTGCATTGACTAGCATTTCTTTTAGGGTTAGAAATGCTTGATTGCAATCCTTGTTAAAGATGAAATGGGCATCTTTTTCAAGTAATTTTGTTAGAGGCCTTGAGATTTTGGAAAAGTCTTTGATAAACCGCCTATAAAATCCGGCATGCCCTAGGAAACTTCTGATAGCTCTAACGGAGGATGGGGGTGGTAATCGAGAAATAGTGTCTATTTTTGCTCGATCAACCTCCATTCCTTCGCTTGAGATTTTGTGACCGAGTACTATTCCCTCCGTTACCATGAAATGACATTTTTCCCAGTTAAGGGCGAGGTTAGTTTCCTCACATCGGGATAGCATTCGTTCAAGGTTATCGAGGCATTGGTCGTATGAATCTCCAAAGATAGAAAAGTTGTCCATGAAGACTTCCATTGTCTTTTCTATCATGTCATGGAAGATGGCCACCATGCAACGTTGAAAGGTTGCGGGGGCATTACATAGACCAAAAGGCATGCGTCGATAAGCAAAAGTTCCATAGGGACATGTAAATGTTGTCTTTTCTTGGTCTTCGGGTGCTATCGGTATTTGAAAGTAACCTGAAAAACCATCTAAGAAACAATAAAATTTGTGACCGGATAATCTTTCTAACATTTGATCAATAAAAGGGAAATGAAAGTGATCTTTCCTTGTTGCTTCATTTAATCGACGATAATCTATACATACCCTCCATCATGTGACGGTTCTCGTTGGTATTAATTCATTTTTCTCATTAGTTATTAACGTCATACCTCCTTTCTTTGGAACTACTTGGACGGGACTTACCCAAGGATTATCAGAAATTGGGTAAATAAGTCCGGCGTCAAGTAATTTGATGACTTCGTTTTTAACCACTTCTTGGACATTTGGATTTACTCTACGTTGTAGTTGTATTAATGATTTAAAGTCATCATTCATTAAAATTTTGTGCGTACACATGGAAGGACTTATTCCTTTAATATCTACAAGCTTCCAAGCGATCGCGTTTTTGTGTTTTTTTTAAGTGTAACTAATTTTTCTTTTTCTAAACTAGTTAATTTTGACGAAATAATTACAGGTGATTTACCATCTTTGTCTAGAAAAGCATATTCCAAACCTTTTGGAAGTTCTTTAAGCTCAAGAGGTGGGTCTTTAGGAGACTCCTAATTTGGTTGCTCATTTTGATCAAGAACCACAAAGGTTTGTTCTATGGCGACCTCTTCTTCAACAAAGTGGTCAATTTCTTCTCTTGTATCGGGTGGTTCATCTTCATCTTCAATTAGGGGGTCATTATTGCCGAATGGATATTTCATTGAACGCTCAAGATCGGCACTCTTTTTAAATGCCCTTGATTGAATAGATAGATTGTTGTACTTCCGATTTTTCAAAGCTTCGTGGGTTTTTACAAAAGGTCGTCCCAACACTAGAGGAGCGTCATCAAAGATGACAAAGTTGGTTGGGACTACCATTTGATTGGTTTGGACCAAGACATCCTCAACTACCCCTATTGATTTTATTACTTTCCGATTAGATAGAAAAATGGGTATTTGAAGTGTAGAAAAATCACTAATATTTAATTTTTCGAAAATGTAGTTTGGCATTATATTAACGCAAAGATCTTTATCAATTGTGATATTACTAATAAAGGAATTTTGAAAAAAACATGGAACCGGTGTAATGTTAATTTCAAATTGATCTTCTTTTATTAGCGCAGTTTGATCATTTGTTAACTTAATGCTTACCGTTTCGTCAATTTTAGTGTTAGTGTTTAACTCTTTTAAAAACTTAGCATGAGTGGGTACTAAACAATGATTTTCGAAAGAAGGTGACAAGAGATTAATTTCTTCAAAATTAGATTCTTCTTGAATTTTAACGTTGTCGGACTCACCTTTTTCGTTGTTTAACTCATGTGTCGGCTTTTCACTTACTTGTTCTTCCATTTTTACATTTTCAACTATCTCTTCTTTATTACGAGTTAATTCTTCCCTTGCACGGGACTCCTTTATGCAGTGCTCGATAGTTTTAATGTGTTCTATTATCTTATCGGCTATGTGGGTGATAGAGTAAGGATCTGGATCCTCAAAGCTTGAATCCGGATGTTCGATCCTTTGTTCTTCATAATACTCATATGAAGTCGATGGTTCATACCATTGTTCCTCATTGTAAGTATATGATGGATAAGGGTCGTAATTTTGTTCTTCATAATACTCATATGAGGTGGGTTGTTCATGCCATGGTTCCTCATAATAAGCATATGAAGGTGGAGGCTCATATCTTGGTTCCTCAAAGTATGAGTATGAAGGCTCATACCTTGGTTCATCAAAATATGAGTATGAGGGAGAAGGTTCATACCTTGGGTCTTCATAGGTTGTGTATGAAGTGGATAGTTCGTACCTGGGCTCCTCATAGTAGGTGTATGAAGTGGATGGTTCAAAGAGGTCACAATATTGTACCGAGTGAGGGTTACCGCAAATGGTGCAATAGTCTTCCCTATAATCATCCTCCTCATAGGTGTAGTTGTAATCTCCTGAGTATTGATCCATAAGAATCACTCAGCAGACCACAACAGAGTCTCGGGACCAGAAAACAAAAATAAAAACGGAAACATAGGCTGGACACGGCCCCGTGTTTAGTGGACACGGCCCGTGTTCAGGTTCTGTATCTGGCCGTTTTAATAAAAGTAATTGGTTTTGTGCAGCACGGGGGCGTGTTCAGTGAGCACGACCCCGTGTTCAGACTCTGTATCTGTGAGTTTTAAAGAAAATGTGCAGCATGGCCCCGTGTTCAGTCTACTGCAAATGCAAAAACTAACTAAAATGCAGAAAAATGTGCGCGGTTTTAAAAAAGGTTTTGAAAAACTGATTAGCCCGTCGATTTTAAGCTTTCTTAAAATCCTTGTGTCCCCCCGGCAACGGCGCCAAAAACTTGATGCGTGTGTAGCGTTATATGTATTTAAGTATATTTTTAGCCCTTTTTAACACTTTAGTCAAGTTTTAAATTTATAAAACACGATATTTTACTAACACTAAACACACATATGGGCAAGTGCACCCATCGTGAGCGTAGTATAGCGTTGGTAAGATACTGAGGTCGTCCAAGGACACAGGATCTTTTAATACCGGTTTATCCTCAACGTCTAATCAAATCAAAAGTTTAGAAAAAGGTTTAAACATGAAAATAAAAACTAAAAAAATGCTGAAAATAAAAATAAAATAAAATAAAACAGATAGACAAGATGAATCACTTGGATCCGACTCGCCTTTAGTGTAACCTTTGATGTTTTCCGCACTTTTGCACTTTTTAAGAGATTATCTTAGTTATAGTAGTAGGCCCCTCTTTTGAAGGTGACGTTACCCTCAACCCAGTAGTTTGAGTCAGCAAGGATACAATCCTAAAGGGTTGGATTATTGAAAGATAATTAATTAAGTTATTAATGCGTAATGTGGTAGGCCCCTCTTTTGAAGGTGACGTTACCCTCGGCTAAGTGGTTTGAATCAGCAGGGATACAATCCCAAGTAGCCGGGTTAATGTATTAATAGTAGTTTACATATGAGGGGATCAAGCAATTCGCACCCCCGCCATCCAATACCAGTGGGTATTGAAGGAGGTCCTACTAAGCTTGACCCAAGTCCTTGCAAGATCTATACACTGAACAAGGCAAGAACCTTACCAAACCATTCCCTTAACCCCCGACCAGGTGGCCAACATATCTCCATATAGACCGTGGAGATATGAATGGTGTAAATCTTTTATTTTATATAGACAGTAAAATAACGCCAAGACACCACGGACAAATGATAAGGAAGTTTCACCTTCAACATAAGAAACTAGTTATTAAAGTCATTAATACAAAACCAAATAAAAAGTGCGAAAGGATTAAAAAACAAAAGTATTACACTAAATGCTTGTCGTCACCAAGTGATGTAAGAGACTTAGGCAAACATGGCCTTTGATTGTCAAGAACTCTTACTATCAATCTTGGATCCCGAGACTACTACACACACTCTATGATGGATGATGGATGATGGTGGTGGATGTAGGTTGTGATGGTGGTGGAGGATGGGTGAAGTGTAAGAGAAGTGGTTTGCCAAGGGATTCCTTTGAAGTGAACCAAGCACCTCTATTTATAGCGTGCACAAAAGCCCGGACACGGCCCCGTGTCCATCCACTTTCTCTTTCTTCATTAATTGCACTTTGTCTGCATTAGTTGACCACGCCCCCGTGTCCGCTGGGCACGGCCCCGTGTGCAGAAGCGTATCTGTACTATCAAGATTTGCTTGGATTCTGCGAATCTTAGCGTTGACCACGGCCCCGTGTATGCTAGGCACGCCCCCGTGTTGGGAAATAGAAGCTTCTACAACTTTGTCTTTTCTGCAGACGCTTGGGCACGCCCCCGTGTCCGATGGGCACGGGGCGTGTTCAGCCTTCTGATGTCTTGTTTTTGCTTGGGAAGATGCTGTCGAGGGGTCGGACATGCCACGTTTATTTATTTTCTTGTATTATTGTTAGATTTGGCTGTATTTTTGCTTCTTTTGTTCATTTAAGCTCATTTAACCCTGAAAATACAAAAGGGAGACAAAAACATACTTTTTCCAACATTAGTACTAAAAAAGGGTTAGTTTTATGCCTCATTTGATGTAATTTATATGTTGCATTTTACACACATCAACGTGCAATAGACTCATTACAAAAATATGTGGTTGTCCTCTTGGGACACAAAGATAACTGGAGCATAAGCAGTTGATTATGTGACTTACTTAGTCACTCTATTTAGGTCAGTGAACTTGTCTGGTAATTTGTTCTTTAATATTGGTAAATGAATTATACTTTAAACTTGTAGTTCATAGTTTATAGTCTGAGGATCAAGATGACATGATAATTCATTTCACTTTTCACTTTCCAACTGCTTGTTATCTCCCCCTAATGTTGGGAACATTCATTCACTAAAGTGAAAACCAACGAGCCATAAACGAATTTCTCACTAATGGCTTTAAGTATTTAATCATAAACAATTATTTATACCCAACATATTCTCAAACTTTTTAGAAGTCCCATCTTTGTGTGGTGTGGTGGATGAGTTTCAATATATGTCGCACAACCAAAATCTTTGATGAGACATCTTTGGTTCCTGACCAAAAACCAATTGTGTCACACCCCGATATTTCCACATATTACCGGTGGGCCCGGCGGGGAGTATCAAGACGTAGTTGATATCATCATTGTCAATACACACAATATAATAGCACAGCGGAAGGCTTGGTGAATAACTATTACAAACCATAATGTCTGAGTGTTCAATGAAAGAATATACAGACTGGATTGTAATAAGATCCACAGGCGGATCATAAATAAAATACAAGAAACAGAAAATGACAGACTTCAGGCATCTTAGGGAATTGCAAGATCCTCTTATACGACACCTAATAGCTCCAGTCTATTACGAGAGGTACCTGTCAATCAATCTTTAGAAGATACGTCAGTTTACACTGGTAAATACAATTAACTGGCTCTTTTGAAAAACATTTATAAAAATTAATTTAAGTGCACATGGCACAAATCATTTATAACTTGGGCCAATTATTTAAATATAATCTTGTATACAGATTTACATGTTTGTCTTACAATTGGGGCCGGTTGGAAGCCAGTCATGATTAACCGACTCACCACTTATAGAACCCACAAAGGAGTTATCCCCAACATGTGGGTTTATATTTTAGCATTTGCATCTGTCAGGTGTATGCCTACACCCCGTGCATAGGTCGTGGCCATTTTCAAATGAAATGAGCCGAGGATATCCAGGACACGGTCGAATTAACCCCCAATGTTTATGTTATTAAACAAGACAGATTAAAACGGGTTATGTAATTTATTAATCACAATCCGATTAAATGATTTCATACCCGACCAAGTGGTATTATTATAATACCATATCCCAAGCTCGTATAAGGGAAAATAAGTTAAAAGTATTTACCTGAGCTTAAAAGTGAAGATAACTCAGGCGTAAATCCTAAAGCTTTATGATGGTACCTTCTACTGGATGCTACTTAATATGTATAGAAGGTTTAATAACCTATTAGGATGCTAACGGGTCTTTAGTTAAGTCAAGGACTTAGACCGGCTACCTAGAAAGAAACCTTACGGTTCTAAACGCTAGATTAAGCGGAGACCGGAATGAAAAGTGGTTTAGACCCGACAAGCTTGGATACTTGTATAATATGGGTAAACTAAACACATTCTGGAATTTGAGGATTTAATGATAAGGTTAAACTCGTTTCGGCTATATTATGTAAACTAGTAACATAAACCGATCCGAACGCATAACCGCGTAACGGGTATCCAAATGAATTATATACAGGTCTTAATTGTGAATATGCTTAAAACATGTTAATACATCAGTAAGATGTTAACATATATGCCCAAAAGTATTTAAAAACAATTTAAGTCCCGTAGGGGCATTTTGGTAATTTTAATACTTATAAAAGAGATTTTATAATAAGCTGAAGTTCTAGTCTTTTGAAATCAGTAAAAATATTTAATTTAATAAGTTATATCAGTAGGGTATTGCATATATGTGAAATTTATCATTTATAACCAATTTATGCATCGAATGGGCATTTTGGTAATTTCACATAAACTTTAAAGGTAAATTTTGGAAATATGAGTTTAAAACTTTTGCTTACTGTTAAAGTATAGAAATTTACTAAAAACATCAGTAGGTATTAAGTCTTATATGTTTAAAATAGTTTTAGCTCATACTATGCGTTAAAAACGCGTAAAAGTCGCTTTTAAGCGATTTTCGGGTTATATAAGAAAAGCTGATATTTTTATCATTCCAGAAAGCTTAAAATATTTTATTTATCATATAAAATCAGTAGCAAAAGATTTGGTATCAATATGTGATGTAAAACTCATTTTATTCAAGAAAAGGGTATAACCGGCAATTACCGAATTTAAGCTAGAACCCTATGATATGATCGGTTTAAAAATAAATAAAAATCTTCAAATATACCAAAATATTATATTACATTAGTGGTTAAAAAGTTTGGTGTCAAAATTTGGGTATAGATAGGCTTTATACTAATTATGTCGTTTAATTAATAAAAAGCTTCTTTATTACGATATTGAGCATAACTCCTAATCTACACCTCAAACTGATGTCAAATTTTTAGGACAAGTTTATAAACCAGTAACAAAGCTTTTTGTCCTCTCACATTTCTAAAAATCTCATTTTTATGTCAAAAGGGCATTTATAGAATTTATAAGCATATTAACGATCAAGATCATATAATTCAAACCACTAAGAACCATGCACTATAACTCCAGAGGGTTATACTACTGAGTAATGTGGTCCTAACGGACGCTTAAAACATGGGAGAATTAAGCTTGAATGGGTCAGAACTGAAAGTCAAAGCAAAAGTCAAGCTTTTGCGACTTTCGGTTATAAACTGACCTTAGACTGATAATTATCGGGTTAGGACTGATAAAACATGTTCCAATATCAATTACCAAGTCATTAGAATGTTAAAATATAATTTAGAACCTCTGTTTAATTAATTTAATTCATTTTTAAACTTTCTGTCCAGTTTGACTTTTTGTCAAACTAGTTTGACCCGACAATTAACTAGTCAAACGAAATAATTAGGAGGTGCCCTTTTAAGGGTTAATCACCTACATTAATATGGTTCCATAACCACTTTCGTTTCGATCAGTGGCTGAACCAATTATGATTAAACCGAAAGTCAAAGCTAAATTACGATATGTTGACCTTTCGGTAATTAAGCTAATTAAAAGGACTAAACATGGGTTAAGACTCTTACTAATGGTCCTTGCTATCTTTTCTACACTTGTAATTCTTCTCCTAATCCTTGCAAGCTCCAGAAGTGAGTCCTTTGAAGGTTGTTTGCAAATGTGTGCCTAAGAACTAAGAACTAATGCCCCTTATATACAAAAATCCAACTTCATGGATCACTTGCAGCTGTTATGGGACCTCCTAGGATCACCCCAGGTGTCATAGTGGATTAATAAAACCGTTTATCAACCCCTAGATTCGATACAAACGAGTTTAAGTCGGTTATGCAGCTGAAACCTGCACCTGTCAACATGATTCTGCGCTGGGGACTTCTACGCGGCCCGCGTAGACATGTTAAGGGTCTTACGCGGCCCGCCTGGACCTGTTGTTCAGGTTAAAACACTTTACAACTTGGCAGATTCAGTCCCTGGCCTTATAATACCTTATTTAACTTCATTTTTGACATGTAAGGCCCTTGTAGTTAGTTTGTAGAGGCCCAAGGATGTATAAACAAACTTCGTTAGGCCCGGTTTCGTTAAATATCACTATGAATGAAAGTTTTGTCAAGTTGACACTTTTCACCCAAAGTCTTGAAAACTCGCTTAACGATCTCGAAACCACGTGAAATTTTTATCACTTATTCTTGAGAGTATATTTGAATATTCCGAAGCCTCGGGTTCATTAAAAGGTCACTCAGTGGTCAGAATTAACATGTTGACACGTTTAACCCTTGTAGTTTTATAATCTTCCGATTATTTTCACAAACGGCTTCTTATATCCAATTAATCACTCGTTTAAGAATATATTCTTCATGTATGGTCATTCAGAGGCTCAAGTTTGGCATGTTGACACTTTTAGTCCCTGTGGTTTCATATTTCCACTGTTTGTCAACTTTAGTCCTTCAAACTCAATCTTTCACATAACTAGAATTTAGGACACGTGTCTATACATAATTGGACACGTTTTTCGTGGTGTTACAAATTGTATGGGGAGAACTATAACTTATTGGCTTGATGTGAATTGATGGTACTATATATAAAATTACATGTACCTAAATGAACTTTTGCTACTCTCATGATTATTGGCTTTGTAACCAATATTAGACGTTTAGTGATCATCTCAACAATAACACTTATTCCAGTGATCGTTAATAATTTGGGAATCAAATTCACTGTTATCAAATAAATATATTAATCTGGATTAATATGCTTGCTATCACATTAGCTAAGCCACAATCACACAAGCTTCAGGTTGTGGATTTGATAACCATTTAGACGATGCATCGATTTAAAAAAACTAAATGGTATCATGTTGGGATATGCATATCCTTTAATCGCTTCCAAAATATTTAGGTATACACACCCTCATTTATTTTGCAAATATATAATTTCCCTTGAGAGCAAACATTACATGCTAATTATTATGTTGAAGAATCTTCTAGTTCTTCATTATGTTTCACATCATCATTGACTCGGTGTGGTCTAACCGGTCATGCCAACTAATTAAATAATTATGATCCATAAACTTCTGGTTTATGATTGTATGTGTATTCATAACATTATTCTAATTAAGTCATTGAAGATTATTTTATGTGCTAATTATATATAATTAACCTGAATAGCATGTAAACTATCCTTTGTGAAATTTATTTGTTTATTTCGTAAACATATTGACATAATTAATTAATAAAAGACACAAATCAAATTAAAAAAACACATACATATCGTCAAACATACAAGTAATACACATCATTTTAATGGCGTAACATGTATGATATTGTGCAGCTACAACGGAAGATCATTTTAGTGTAGGGGAGAAGCCTTTTAATGGCTTCCATGTGATATATAACAATATTTACCATTAAATCTTTCTTGGGTTTTGAAAGAGACAAACGGTTAAATTTTTGATGGGTTGGTATGGCTTTTGCTTTTTGGTAGAATCACTACAAACCAATATAGTGACCATCACCAAAAAAAAAAAAAAAAAAAAAAAACTATGTAGGATAGATAACCTTTTATTTAGATAAAATATCTAGAATTGGAAAAAAAACCTAAATAAATATTATGTAGGATGAATAACCTTCAAAAGCTATCTATACTTTCTATAAAAGGAGAAATCCCAATGATATAAGAAAAACTGATATGTCAGCTAGAGAGCATGTCCAACAAGGCTTTTCTTATGTCATTATTACATCATAAAGGCTAATATATAAAGACTTTAAAATTCAAAGTTGACCCACTTTCACCTTTTCAAAGCTCTGCCCATGAAACCACTGCCCACCTCTAAACCTTTTCAAACCTCTGCATTCCAAACCTCTGACGATTCAAAATTCAAACCACTTTCAAACCACTGATGATTCAAAATTATGGCTCCAGATTCAAAATTCAAAATTATGGCTCCAGATATATAAGATACCATCTTCTTCAATCAATTACTCTCTCTAATCCATTTCTCTCTCAACTCTCTCTCTCTCTCTAAATGCAGGTTTCGATCACTCTCTCTCATAATCTCTTACATTTTTTTTTGTGATTTCATATGCTTCTCTGATCTTCAAATTACAGATCTGAGCCTTAATAATCTTCAAATAAAGAAGCTCTCAGTATCAGGGTTTCAAGCCATGGCCTCCGGCCGTCTCCTTAGAGGATTTCTCAGGGAGAAGAATACCGGCGGTGGTTTTGGAATGAGGAAGTATCTTCTCCATCAATACTCTGTTCAGAGATGGAATCGGAGTTTTAGAGAGAGAAAATCGGTGGTTTAGCCCTAATTTTTCACGATTGAAGAACTGAACAACTAAATAACTGTTCGCCGGCAAGGGGATGCAGAATCAGAGTTTTAGAGAGAGAAAATCGGAACGTTTAAGCGACGGTATGTATTAATCATTTGGTATCTATTATTTTGTTAAATGTCCGACAGTTCAGTAACTTGGGAGCACCGATTGCTGGTCGCTGCATCAGAGAGGTTTAGCCCTAATGTGTGTGATGTGTTTGGATAACTCAACGACAATAGATAGTTGATATTATTGATCTGTTGTATTTGAAGGATACCTAATGTGTTTAGCCCTAAAAATGTTATACCATTTTCCATAGTCAAAGACTTTGGATGCCAATAGGTTTGGTTGACTTGAACTTCAAATGCCATTTTCAATCTCTACATTCCATTTTACTGAACTTCTTGAATCATATAGCTGAAGCAATCCATGATCTCAAAAAGAACGGTTTTTGGAGTCGGTTACACCTTATGTTCCTTCTCAATATAAGGTTTATTGTTGTTTTTGTTAATTATGTTTGGTTTAGATTTATATCTTTGTGATTTGATAGTTGTTTCATTGAGTATTAGTGAGTCAACTCACCAGTTTGCTGATTAGATATTATTGATTATAGTTTGCTTCATGTATGATTTACTGCTTGGTATTAGTGAGTCAATAAACCGGTTAGAAGGAATAAGAAAGACCTGTGATTCAGCTTCTAAAGGTTCCAAAGGTGCGTATTATTGTGTTTTGAGTTTTGGTTTGTTATTTTGTTTGATCGTACACTCAATTTTCAAAAGTTAATCTGTTGTTGTTTTGAGTTTTTGTATGGATTTCTCGAAGGTCGGTGAGAAGCTTCTCAGTTCAGTCCGTTCTGGTAGATCTCTTGGATTTTTTTCTTCTAATTCCGATTGTCCTGAGGTAACATAATCATATTGTAATCATATGTTAATTGATTTTGTTTTACTGTAATTAGCTCAGTGTAACAGATCTTGATGATTATAAATTTATTAAGAAGAATGTATAGCTCGATCGTGTTATAATTCGTTCTTATTTTCTTAATATTTTTCGCTTATAATATGGGAATTATCTTGATTTTTAAGTAAAATGCGATCAGGTTCAAGGGAACTCATTCCAAAAGAAGGTTTTGCTACTATTCGGGTTCGGTGGAGGCGGCAATTCCGGAGAGGTAAATCCGTAAACGAATCCCAAAAGCATGCTCGAACCTATTGAAAATTTTGTTTGTGTGTTTTTAAGATTTCTGATTTTTAACCAAGTCAGGATAAGTCAAACGGAAACCAGGGTGGGCCCACTCAAAGAGCCTCAGCGTTGGCGGCGTTGAACCAGCAGCATCATTGTGATATAACCAGAAGCATCATTGTGATATACAATCCGTATCTGTTGCTTATACGATCTTAGCTAGAGGTGGTAGCTCTTGACGCTTTGGTGGATTCGTAAGTCGCTCTTATATATTGCTTTTGAGTTGGCTGGTTTTGTTGTAAGCTTATGCATATCATCGTTTAGACTTTAGAATGTCAATTTTTAGTGTCATCTTTTTTAGATTATGATGCTTATTGTTAATGGCTATAGGTGACTAAATATGTTATAGATTTGCTTATCGTTTTCATTTTGGTTAACCACGCAGACCATCCATGTACTTTACTCAAACATAAAGCATCGAAAACGATAATCTCATTAGTGGCAGCCCATTTACTTATATATAAGTAAACCGATAATCTCATTGTCTTTGTTGTTTTTGCAGGACGTATGCATGCCGGTAATGGATGGGCTTCAACCATCTCATCTACAGCTGAGTAAGAATGAACTATATCCATGAAGACAAGCAACCCGAGTCCTGTTTAGTAGAAAGATCAATTACGTTAAGGTAATATATGCATAGGTCAATGCATGGTCAAGCATTCAATTTTAAGGTTTTATGCATCATCAGTGGCAGCCCATTTACTTATATATAAGTAAACCGATAATTTCATTGATGGATGATGATTTCTTCAATCTGTATCAGTTCTTTTGATGCAGAATCCAACAACAGGTGCTGGTTTGATGAAAGAAATTTCACTTATGGATGATGATTTCTTCAATTTCACCAAACAGGAAGTTGGTAACATGGGCAATGAAGGGTATTATGGTAATATGCAGAAGGAAGTCCCGTATGTCAAGGATAAGAAAGAAAATCAACTCGAGTTGACTGATCTTTTGGGAGATATGACTGATTCTGCAGGTGGTTCACATGTGTCAGCACTGAAGTTCACCCCTCGAATGTACCAGAAGCAGAGAGCCCCTTCTCAGATCCTAATGTTGAGGTATGCACTTTGCTTTGATATATTAAGATTAATGTACAAAAACTATATATTACATAAATTCCAAAGTTCAATGATGCAATAGCCAGCTGACTTGTAGTTGAGGTATTTCCATATCTTATAGAAAGTATAGGGCTTGAAATCGAGATATTTAGGATTATTCGTCTGATATGTTCAGATTAAAAACAAGGTCCTTATCAATTTCATCAACTTGATCGAAATACCACTTGACCAACTTGATCGAAATACCTCATTATAGAGTGAAAAAAAAAAATAAAGACCCATTATCTTTTTATTCTTTATAAATTATAAGTTTATTATGAAATACCTCAGTTGATTATGAAAAAAATAAATACCACTTTACAAGATAAGCATACTTTATCGAAATACCTCAGTTGTATACTTATATGTTGAGCCAGATCTTGGAATACCACTTGACCAACTTGATCGAAATACCTCATTATCTTTTTATTCTTTATAAGTGTAAAAATGAAATTGTTGATTAGTTCATGATACTTTGCCAAGTTGAAGTTATAATATTGGATCTACGTTCATATCATTATTTTAAACTAATATTAAATGTAAAAAGGAAAAAGTTGATTAGTTCATGATACTTTGCACATATACTGAATTTTTAAATGAATCAATGATGCAGGTTCGTGAGTACATCGATGACACAGAGGACTATGTGAACATCCAACTGGGCAACCAACGTAACGAGCTTATTCAATTTCAACTGACATTAACGATCGCGTCATTTGCTATAGTTCAACATAGAGTGGGAGCAATGATGCACTTCTAATATTTAGTCTATATGATGTAACGGTTAAAGGGGTATAACTGTCGTTGGGTGAGTTTTTGTATGCAGGCTGCATTCCAGCAGCTAGCTCAAAAGATATGTAATTTTGGGTGTGTTTATAATGAAATTTATCTTTCAAACATACTTTATTAGACTTCATTTAAACATTTTGGGTTTTATTTCACTGTTGAATTGCATGTACTAAAATCTGTTTATTAATCAGAGGTTTGCTTTTTGATTTTGGAAGACAAATGGTTACAAACAGAGTCTTGAGAAACAATGATTTGGCAAAACAGAGATTACCCTTTACAAACAGTGGTTGACTTTAGTCAAACAGAGTTTTAGATACCTTAAACAAATGATACACTCTTTTGAAACCTAAAATCTGTTTATTAATTAGAGGTTTGGTTTTTGAAAATAAATGTTAAATGTCTGTTCACTTTTGGTCAACCAGATGTTTGTTTTTCCTTATGTAATCTCTGTTTTTTAAACAGAGGTTAAGATTTCAAACAGTGGTATGAGAAACATATGTTTGAAACCTCTGTTTGGTTACAAACAGAGTCTTGAGAAACAGTGATTTGGCAAACATAAAGATTACCCTTTACAAACAGTGGTTGACTTTAGTCAAACAGAGTTTTAGATACCTCAAACAAATGATACACTCTTTTGAAACCTAAAATTTTGTTTATTAATCAGAGGTTTGGTTTTTGAAAACAAAGGTTAAATGTCTGTTCACTTTTGGTCGATCAGATTTTTGTTTTTCCTTTGTAATCTCTGTTTTTGAAACAGAGGTTAGCATTTCAAACAGTGGTATGAGAAACATATGTTTGAAACCTCAGTTTCGTTATAAACAGAGTCTTGAGAAACAGTGATTTGGCGAAACAGAGATTAGCCTTTACAAACAGTGATTGACTTTAGTCAAACAGATGTTAGGTTAAATTCTGTTGACTAACCGTTTTAACATGGATTGACTAACATCTGATACTTAGCATCTATCAATGTTGCAACCTCTGTTGGAGATAATAGATGAGAGTTGTTAGCAAACGTCTGTTGGAAAGCAACAAAGGTTTTTAACAGTCGATAGACAACAGTGGTTAGGTTATCAGCATAATGGAATTGCTATTGAATAAACCTATTGACCATTAGTTTATATCAATTTTGTAAGTCTGCACTAATTATTTTTTTACTCTCTGTCAATATGTGTTATGCATGGTTTTTTAAGAAACGACCCGTGTTTGCACACGGGTCTTACCGCTAGTAAAGAATAAAAGAAAACATATGACATGAACATCCTTCAAAAGCAAAAGCCCCGACATCTTCTAAAAATCATACAAAAAAGATTAGAAATATAAAATTTATATCATAAAAACAACTAAAATTTAAGGGTTTCATTTTTATCATGAAAAGATGCAAAATGTAACATATAATGATGCCACAAGTCAACATCACAAACTTAAAGCTAAACTCATTTATCTTTGGAGCTGACTTGACTGTCCAAAAGTCAACGCAGAAGTTAAAATCCAGCCAAGAACACATAAACATTGACACACATCTAAGAAAATAAAATTTAATATTGTAAATGTGGAGCTGATTTTACCATGAAAATATGCAATCTTTAACCTAATCATGATTTAAGAAGCCAATATCACAACTTTACAACTATATTCATCAATTTTTGGAATTAATTTGAACACCCAAAAGTCAAACAGAAGTTAAAATGCAGCCAGAGTTTTTTTTTAACAGGCAAATTTGGATCACTGACGGACCACTAGAGTATCATCGTGCCACTAGAGAAACCACCCGATCTTATCCATCTCCATTAGGCAATAATGCCGATACACCAATTCAGGAGGAAACCCAATAAATTTGGGAAAAAAACCCCTTGTGGGAATCGAACCCATGACCTAATGGTCATAAGTCTTATCCCACCACCAAGATGCCACTAGGCTATAATGCCATGGGCTGCAGGCCCGACGTAATAAAGGATTTATTAGCCGCTAAAAAATCAACCAACAAAAGAATCGTCATGAATTTAAAAAAAAATAAAAAAATAAAAAAAATAAAATAAACATAAATTATGGGGTCACAAAACCAAAACACAAAAACTAGGACATACATAAGAGTAAATTACAAAAATCGTTCTTGATGTTGATACTAAATTGCAAAGTGTGTCCTTTATTTTTAAAAAGTACAAAAAACGTACTCGATATTTGCAAACCCCTAACATTATGTCCTTTATCCCTAACTTAGTTATTTTTCATTGTTAAGTGGGTTTGAAATGACCTAAATACCCTTACTGTTAAATAAATAACTAAAAAGTTAAAAGAAATATAATTAATATTTTAAAATTTACATGGGACCCACCACCCACCCCACCCTTTTATCTTCCCCAATCTTCACCACTTCCACCTTTCACCACCACCACCACCACCTCATCGCGCCGGAAAAACACAAACCCTCTCAGAACTAAAACACTAAACAAACTAAACCTAATTATCCACAAATCATACATAATTATAACTAAAAGAAGTTGAACTACCTAAGGAGCTGAATTTTGGTTTTGGTTCTTTCCGAGGAGCTAAATTGTTTCGTCCGGTGTGAAGGATGCAAAACTCATCCTCACTCCGTTAGATGTAATTGTCGATGGCGCTATTGTCTTTGCTGTTGCGATGATAATATTAATACGCGCGTCAATTATGTTAGTTGATTAATTTGAACTGTTTGATTTGGTACATCAACACCATTCGAGTGCTTACAATACCCCTTTCTAGACTACAAAAGCCAGTGCATCGGTTTTCAACAGTACTGCATCATTGACTGTGGGCAATAGAGGTACTTACTTTGATTTGATGCTTCATTCCTTATGATTGCTAATCTAGTAAGTACTGACAGGTCCAATTCTCCTGGAGGGTTTGATTTGTGGATAATTAGGTTTAGTTTGTTTAGAGTTTTGGTTATGAGAGGGTTTGTGTTTTCCAGCGGGGTGAGGTGGTGGTGGTGGTGGTGAAAGGTGGAATTGGTGAAGATTGGGGAAGATGAAAATGGTGGGGTGGGTGGTGGCTCTCACATAAATTTTTAAATATTAATTATATTTCTTTTAACTTTTTAGTTATTGAGTTAATTGCCAAAATCGTCCCTGAGGTTTGGGCTGGTTTGCCATTTTCGTCCAAAATGACACTTTTGTACCAAATTGCCCCCAACGTTTGTAACTTTTTGCCATTTTCATCCAAACCACTAACTTAGTTTATTTTTTCTGTTAAGTTGAGAATATTTGGATGAAACTGGCAAATACAAAACCACAGGGACGATTTTGGCAATTTACTCAAACTCTTTTAAATTTTTTTATTTAATTAATTTTGTTACATATATAATAAAAAAGAATATACATGCAATTTTTATATGAAAAAAATAATAGCTTTGTCACATAATTTTTATAAATTTTCATCCAACCACTAACTAAGTTAATTTTTCTATTAAGGCGAATGATGTTTATAAACTAAGACAGAAATTAATTTCTATTTTTTATATAGATCAGTTTTATAAAAATAAAATCTACTTAAACCTCTAAATTTTATAAAACTAAAATGGTGGGGACCTTATTGAAAAATGTCAAATAAAAAACTCTTATCATATGTACCAAGTTTGTAATTGATCTTCTACTCTTTTAAATTCGCTCATAAGGAAAAACAGAAGCCAGTGCCCCCTCCTATCAAACAATGTATCATTACCAAACCTTAAAATTACCCACCAAATTGTAATTATAATGCTATGAACCAAAAGTTTCTTTACTTAAGTCACTCAGAATAAGTATTAGTTAGGAACCCTCATAATCTTAATTAAATAAATATTTTATTTTTACCAACATATTTCCTAGGTGCTCAACACATTCAAAAAATAAGTAACGTTTTACAATTTTTTCTATCTCTACAACTGATAAATACTAAAAGTTGTAATCGATTGTTATGTGTTGCACACCAATGACATTTTCTCTTTATAAAACTGATTTATATAAAGAAGCTGTAAATTAATTTCTGTCTTAATTTATAAAACTTAAAACATTCTTCACCTTAATAGAAAAAAATAAATGGAGTTAGCGATTTGGATGAAAATTTATAAAAAATTATGTGAAAAAACTATTAATTTTTTTCTTCTAAAATCTCCATGTATATTTTTTTATTATATACGTAACAAAAATAATTAAATAATAAAAGAAATTAAAAAGGGTTTAAGTAAATTGCCAAAATCGTCCTTGTGGTTTTATATTTGCCAGTTTCATCCAAATATCCTCAACTTAACAGAAAAAATAAACTACGTTAGTGGTTTGGATGAAAATAACAAAAAAAGTTACAAACGTGGAGGGCAATTTGGTACAAAAGTGTCATTTTGGACGAAAATGACAAACGTGCCCAAACCTCAGAGACGATTTTGGCAATTAACTCTTAGTTATTTATTTAGCAGTAAGGGTATTTAGATCATTTCACATCCACTTAACAATGAAAAATAACTAAGTTAGGCATAAATGACATAATGTGTAGGGGTTTGTAAACATCGAGTATGTTTTTTGTACTTTTTAAAGATAAATGACACACTTTACAATCTAGTATGAATATTATGGACGATTTTTGTAATTTACTCAATACATAAACAATAAACACAAATATATCACCCTCAAACCACCAAATACAATCACGGTCGCCGCAGCTCAAACTATAATTACCCAATCTCAAACCCTTAATTTCACAATTCACTCCAAAATCTCATACATCTAGGGTTAGGGTTTCGTCTCCATCACCCAAATCCCTTCAAATTCTCCATCCAATCATGGATAGATACAGAGGAGGAGATCGATACAACAACCCTAACGATTCTCAACCATACAGACACCCTCGCGGTCCACCGCCGTCACGATCTTCAAACGATTCTCCGATCAATCGCCACCGTGGCGGTTTCTCCGGCAATCGCCGCCCGTTCGACAACAGTCCGCCGCGTTACTCTCTTAATTCCGGCGGTGGAGGCCCAGGGTTTCGTCCGGTGGATGGAGACGGTGGTTTCCGGCCGGTTGGTGTACGGAACGCGAGAAGTTATAATAATAATAATCCTTCGTCGGAGTTTGAAGTGCCTCTTTCTGGACCGAGGTTTAGTTCTGATTATGAAGTGCCTTTGTCTGGTCAGAAGCGTCCGTTTGACTTTCCTGGTAGAGGAGGCTCTCCTATAGGTATTGTTTTTGATTATTATTGTTCAAAATGTTATCTTTATTAATGTTCATTGTGTCAAGAATGGTTAATTGTATTTGTTTTAGCTTTTTATTATGTGTGTTTTATTGGGATAGTGTTGTGTTGTTGTTTGTAGAGCGATTCGGTGGAGGTGGTTTCGAGAAAAGGAGTTTTGATGGAGATGGTTATGATAAAAGACATGGTGATGGTGGTAATTTTAGCAGAAAGCAATCTGATGGAGGCAATTTGGCCAAGCTTTTTGTTGGATCTGTTCCGAAGACTGCCACCGAAGACGATGTAAGTTAGTTTTGGGCATCTGAAATTTTGCAAATGACACATGGTTTTCTGCTATATTTATTGAAGTGTTGAAGCTTGAAGTTTATTTATTTCCCATTTTCTTTTATGATGCTAGATTCGGCCTCCTTTTGAAGAGCATGGAAATGTTATCGAAGTTGCTTTGATTAAAGACAAGAGAACAGGGCAGCAACAAGGTATATGCAAGTACATAGTTTTTTTTAATTTGATATTTGTGGATATCTTTTTACAGGTGTTTTGAGGGGACGAGGGAAGCAAATGTAAACTTATGTTTCTTCCCAGTTAGTTGTTTCGGCAAGATCCGATCTGTTTAAGAAGAAGAAGAAGATAAAGTCGTAAAACTAGACCATTAAAAGTCGGTAGTTGATAGATGCTGATTTGATGGCAGCATCTATGTCATAATAACAATGCAAGCTCTTTCTGTAGATGGGGTTTTGTAATTATAGAAGTTAGGTTCCTAGTCTTGACTTTTGAGACATGTAGAATTGAATTTTAGCAGCACTTTAATTGGGTATACTGTATACTCATAAGTAGGTTATTTGTAGTGTGTGGGTAGCAGCAACGCTGTAACATTGAGGAGTTTTGTTGGTTGATTTGTGTTAAGACCCTGGAAGTTTGATCTATTATTGCGTGTTAGTAACAGTTAGTTGTGATATTGCCATATTGGAAATGTGATGGTTATGAAGATTGGTTGCTACTGACATCTAGTTTGTGGTTGGAATAACTCAGTTATTAAGTGTGTTGTTTGTCTTTTCTTTCTTTGACATAATCTAAAGATTCAGACCTTGTAAGTAGAATATGGGTGCATTTAGCAATGTTCGTTGTGTGTTTATTAGCAATGGGTTACTTCTTTACAAGCTCGTTTGTTGTCTTTTCTTTCTGTTCTTTTGCATTTGAGGTGCAATGATATGTTGTTCATGGCTTACAGAGGTTTAGAAGTTTTGGATGATCTATCAATTGTTTGTTTTTTAATTTATTTCAAGTGATGGACCTTTTAGTTTTGTAGTATCATGATAATTTCATTTCAGTTTGGTTGCTTTGTGGGTTTGTGTATGGTCAATTATAATGCAATTGTGGTGGGAAATATAATTGTTAGTCATTTTTATAATTCGTTTATATTGTATTATTGGTCACTGATGGTGGAGTATGCGTATGATTGAATTTTGGGATTGATGGTTGTAATTATCTCGTCAAGTTAATTGTTTATTACTGAATGACATCATTATGCATATTATGTATGTTGATAAATAGAATTGGAACGCTTGCCCAAAAATCAACGCCATTGATATATTCATGGTTTCTTTGCCCTATCCATGTGTGTGTTTAAAGTAGAGGGGGTTGTGATACTATGCAATGGTTTTTCAGTAGTGGTGGGATGTGGTGTCCCACCAGCATCATTAGCGATAGATGTGTTTTATATGTTGGTCTAGTGGTGGTTGATGAATGGATTGGCTCATTACGCGTGTCAGGTCATACTGAGAACATCTTTTGCATTTGATCTTTTTGCCACACGATTCCAGTGTTGATCAATCTTCATTAGCGATAGATGTGGTCAACTTATATGTTGATCTAGTGGTGGTTGATGAATGGATTGGCTCTGTACGCACATCAGGTCGTACTGAGAGCATCTTTTGCATTTGATCTTTTTGCCACACAATTCCAATGCGGATCATTTGTAAATGTGTGTGATTGATGAATGGTGACAGACACTATCAGTCTGTCTGTGATTTGGTTGAACTCAAATAATTTTGGGGCTTCATAATGGTTGTTGAATGAGATTTGGTTATCAATTATTTTTTTGTTGTGTTGGCGCATGTTGTGCAATGTCCTGAGATGGGATAGTACTTGTTACACTGAATCAAATTTTATGCGTATACATATTGTGGTTGTGAGTGAACAAATATTAGGTGTATAATCTATTGTGTATGCTTTATAGGATATTTGTAATGTTCAAATAGATGGTTTAGACTTGCTCGTTGGTGTGTGTTATTTGTGATCAGCAGCTTTGCAGTTTCGAAATATCTCATGGTTGGTTGAATCAAGTCCTATAATCGATGGTTTCATTGTTTATTTCAATTATGGTTCCTAAGGTTTAATTAAACTTGATTATGGTTGAATGGTCAATTGTGTACATCTTTTATACTTTAAAGGATGAGGCTACTGCAATTAGAACTTTTGTCTTCATTACAATCTTGTGTTATTCAGATTAATATTTGGGCTTATTCATTTATTTACTGCTTACGAATTATGAATGTTTGCATCTAGAACATATTCGCATTTGGTCATCAAGTTGTGTTGTTAATATACCAGGAAACACGGTGTTCGCTTCTGCAGGATGTTGTTTCATTAAGTATGCCACATCAGAAGAGGCCGATAGGGCAATACGCGCCTTACATAATCAGTACACATTGCCAGGGGTCAGTTTTGTCTTTCACTTCGATGCTTTTTAATTAGAAGTTGATTATATTTGTTCACTCGCAAGATACAATACTCTTTATTTTCTACAGGGAGTGGGTCCCATCCAGGTTAGGTATGCTGATGGGGAGCGGGAACGCATAGGTAATTTACTTTTACAATTTTACTACCAATATTTGTAATAAATCTACTTATATGGTAATTGATATTCTTATCTGTATTTAGATTGGAATTTGTTTGTGATAGTATTTTCTTTTGTGTTAGGTTCAGTGGAGTACAAGTTGTTTGTCGGGTCGATAAATAAACAAGCAACTGAAAAAGAAGTTGAAGAGGTTGGGCATAACATATCTTAAGAGAAACACATGCTAATTGAGAACCGTGAGAACGATTCTAGACCACACATTTTCTCTAAGTCAAAAAACAATTTTTTTACTTCTAATTGCATGTTTTCAAGTGTTTTTTGGATATATACATCATCATCATCATCATACTCGGTAAATCCCACAAATAGCAAAGCTAAGTAGATTTTGAGGAGGGTAAGATGTAGACAGCCTTACCTATACCCGTAGGAATAGAGAGACTGCTTCCAGTGAGACCTCCGGCTCGATAGTAGTTTGCGTCAAGCCTTGGACATAAGGCACATAACACTCAACAATTGAGACAACTGCCGATTAGTGCAAGTACCTCTTGTCTTTCGGCTATCAACGCCACCACATGATGCATGATTAACCATCCCACTCTTTTAACGTTATTTTCACGAAATTAGTAAAATAACGTTAAAATTAGTGCACTTTCAGTTTTGCCCCCCGAGCGTCCACACATATATACATTATATGCGCATACCGCAAGCGGGGCGTTGTTTTTTGGATATATACATATGTGTATATTGTCAATTTTTTAATTTTTAGTTATACACATGCGTATACACACATATATACATATATGTATAGTTAAAGATTGACAATATGTGCATGTGTATATATTCAGAAAAAACCCGAAAGAAAAAGCTGCGATTTTTCCCAAAAAAAAATATTTTGCATTTTTTCGTATTTTTTTAGGAAAAATGTGTGGCCCAGAATTGTTTTCACTTCTCATTTACCGTAGTGATTCTCACATGATCCTAACCCTATATATATATACTTTGATATTTTTATTTATATATATGTTTGAGAATAATATAAAGTAATGTTTTATCAGATTTTTTCTTCTTATGGTCGAGTTGAGGATGTCTATCTCATGCGAGACGAAATGAAGCAAAGTCGTGGTTTGTCCTCACGTTCTAAACAATTTAGTTTTTTTGAAGTTGTGCATTATTCGTTTCTTCATTCCGTCTTGTATTTTGTTTATCTCTAATGTACTTTATTTTTTGAAGGATGTGGATTTGTTAAATATTCAAATAGAGACGTGGCAATGGCAGCTATAAACGCTCTTAATGGAATATACACAATGAGAGTAAGCAAACACATTATCCATATGTCCATATTGTCTTCATGTATTCTACTGCTACCATTTTCGATATTAATCAACCTATTTTATAGGGTTGCGAACAGCCATTGATCGTTCGATTTGCTGACCCTAAGCGTCCCAGGCCTGGAGAACCAAGGTAATATACAATATTACAATGCATTTTAAGGTTATTTATATTGATGTTAGTTAAGCGTATCGTTGATTTGTTTTTTTGCTAGAGGAAGTCCTACATTAGGTGGTCCTGGATTTGGTCCTCGGATACCGTCTCCGGGGATTAGGTACGTTTTTACACGCTTACATAATAAGTTTCTTATATTATTGTTCTTTATATTTTTATGTTAAACCATTTCATGTTAACAAATGTATTTCAGGCCACCGAACCATGGTGAGGCGATGCAAGCTCCTGTTAATCAAAATGCATGGCATCCGATGAATCAGCAGGGCATGTTACCGTCTGATGTCAGCATGCATAACAAACAGTCTTCAGCTCCTGTAAGTTATTTTGTTAGGCATGTAAACGAACTGAACAAACACAAACAGATGGATATTTGTGTTTGTTCATGCTTTATAACCGAACACGAACATATAATCGAACACATTTTTCTGTTCATGTTTGTTCATTAAGAAAATGAGCATGTTTGTGTTCATTCGTTTAAAACCTAAACGTACATTTTCATGAACGGAAACGAACAGAAACAAACACAAATGAACAAACATAATTAACATTAATGAACGCAACCGAACAAGTCTAATACATCACGATTTATAAAAAAACACATCTAAATCAGTGGTTTACTGGTTTAAATATACATGATACAGTTATGTAGTTTTTTTTATATAAATTGGTGATTAAATATCAAGTACGATACATGTCATTGGAAAACCCAATTATTTTATAGTTATTTTTATATAAGTAGTTAGAAAGCCCCTTTAATGTTTATATTTTTACAAGTATAACCACTTGTGTATTTATTTATAATTTAAATGAAGAATCATAAATGAACGAACATAAACAGATGTGCATGGACATAAATGAATATGTTCGTGTTTGTTCATTTAATTAATTAATGAACAAAAAAAATTGTTCATGTTCGTTCGTTTATTAAATAAATGAACTTCCCTCCGAACAGTTCATGAACATTCGCTTCGTTTAGATGCCTACTTTTTGTAATCAAATTCTAATATTAGCATATAGTTGTTTGATAAATTATAATGCTAACGTTCGATAATTTACAGAGCTTTAATCCATCTTTGCCACAACTATCTTCCGGCGGCCAAATTATATCTCCGTTAAATAAGCCAAATCAGTCACCACAGCAATTCTCTTCAGGTATGGCACCTAGTAATGTAAGACCGTCTGGTCCTGGTCAACTACAAGCACCAAATTCCAGTGGTCAAACTCAAGCATCCTTCAGTCAAGGGTTCTCGTCGCAGCCCATGGCTGGTTACAACGGAATGTTGCCACCTCAGCAGGCTCAAGCTCAGGCTCAGGCTCAGGCTCAAGGTGTTGTCTCATCAACAACGCCACCGGCTCTTTCTAACAACATGCCTCCCCATGTTCTTACTGCGATGATGAACCAGTATCAGCTGCCAAATCAGCAGCAGCAAATGGTGCAGCCTGTGCACCAATCAGCTTCACCTATGGCTCAGATGTTGTCTCAACAAAAACAAACTTTACAAGCTAGTTACCAGTCGTCTCAGCAGGCGTTCTCCCAGCTTCAACAGCAAATGCAGCTTATGCAACCTTCGAATCCCAGTTTGACACCTCAGCAGAATCTCCAAGGTGCTAGATTGCAGGTATGTATCTTAAGTTCATTCTTCAAGAGTAAAATGCCATTTTCGTTCCTGAGGTTTGGCAACTTTTGCGACTTTCTCGTCCAAAGGTTTGTTTTTCCGCATCTGGATCCAAAAGATTTGAAATCTTGCCATTTTCATCCAGCTTGTTAACTCCATCCAATTTCAAACCTTTTGGATCCAGATGTGGGAAAAACAAACCTTTTGGATCCAGATGCGGAAAAACAAACCTTTGGATGGAGTTAACGAGCTGGATGAAAATGGCAAGATTTCAAACCTTTTGGATCCAGATGCGGAAAAACAAACCTTTGGATGAAAGTCGCAAAGCTGGCCAAACTTCAGGAACGAAAATGACATTTTACTTTTTTTTTTTTTTTAAAATTTTTTTGGTTTATGCCATTGTAAGCATGGTACTGAGATTCGTTTTTTTTTTGGTTTTTAGCAGTCTTCATGGGCTGGTAGCGTACCACAAACATCAGCCACTTCCGGTGGTTCGAATGTAAAACCGACGGATTCACTTCCTGCTGCTTCGGTTGCTCCGTTGATGCCGCTAGCTGGAGGTCCCGTGAAATGTAATTGGACGGAGCATACATCTCCTGATGGATACAAGTACTACTACAACAGCACAACTGGTGAAAGCAAAGTAAGTATTGTTAATTTTTGCACTTTTTTGTTTTTTATTATATTATCTCTGTTTTTTTTGGTAGTAAGATTGGAGGTAAATAATTATGGATATGGTTCATACAGTGGGAGAAACCAGAGGAGTTGGCTTTGTTTGAACAACAGAAGCCGCAAGAACAACTGCAACAAAAGCAACAAGTTGCTTCAATTCAGCAGCCTCATAGTCAAACTAACATTCAAAGTCTGCCAAATCAACAAACTCAGATTCCCCAACTCCAGCCTCAAAGTCACCGTCAAACACAAATGCAAGCACAAGGGCGCCACCCTCAACAGTTGCAGCCTGCCGTTCAGGCTTCATCGGTAAATTTCTGTTACATAACAACTATCCTTGATCTACCATCGGAGTCCCACACTGATCATCTGTCTATTGTTGTTGCAGTATCAAAACACAGGGGTTGCAGGGCATCAGAATATGCAGGTATTGGTATAACCCATCCATTTTTCGCCTTCCAATCCGGTCGTTTATCATAACTAATTGTGTTGTGTTGCAGGGCTATGGCTATGCGCAAATGCCTGTGGCTGGTGGCTCTATGAATGATTCTGCACGCTATCAGCAGGTATTAAACACTGCAGATTCTTGAATAATGTTTACCTACAACCTTTATTGGTTTTTTTGTTAATTACTGTCTTTTTTTTTTCTCCTTCACTACAGGGGATGCAGGGACCTCAGGACTGGATGTGGAAGAATAAGACAACAGGTTTAGTTTAATTCCATGGTCTCTCTGTATATAAATATATAATAATTAATCTCGATTACTCCATCCGTTTGGACTATTTATCATTTTCAATTTTGGTTTGACTTTGTAACGTGAAACGAGAACTGTTATCTCGACTTACTCTGCTTCTTGCAATGACAGGTCCTGGGGCTTAGGCAAGAGCTGTTCATGGTGGCGGCGGTGGTAGCGGGGAGATCATTTGTAACATAAACTTTAGGGCTGTTATCCTAATCTTTTATAGATTTTCGGAGATTTGTAGCATGATTTATAAGCAATTGTCGTCTGTAAGGCTATTGCCATCTATTTTCTTAACTAAATTTTGACCGAGGTTGTGACTATTAGATGTGAGATGTTAGTTTGATTTTTACCCGTTTGAAGGAGGGTTGTGCTCATCGATTATGACGCTAAACACATCGATGGTGATAGTGATGCCCAGTGGGGGAGAGGGTTGATTTGACCGTTGAAAAAGTGAGTTTGATTGGTTAGACCGTGTAGCGGTCAACCCTCATCACCCCCATAGATGTGGGGTTATACGATACGTGGCAAATGTGTAAAAAATGGGGGTTATGGGAGGGGGGGGGGGGGGGGGGTATATAACTTGAGTTATACCACTTCAGTTATACATATATATGTATGTATATATTTGTGAGAGAGAGAAACACCATAACACTTTGCTATGCATATCATGGAGGGAAATTTTTTTGCCCATAGCGCCAGGGGGCGGTGTACCTGGCGATATGGGGCTTGATGGTGGTCAAGGGCGCCTATAAGGCTCGACTACAGGTGGCCTTAGGGTAAACTAGTAAAAACCATTTGGTGTACAAATCACCTTTCATATTTTTTTATATAATTATACATCTTATAAATATTCCGTTCATATGTGGTAGGTATCTTTAGTTCTGGAATGCATATAAAGGATCAAAACTTTTGACATAATTGTTTAATGGAGAATTAGGATCCGGATCTTTATTATTATTATTTTTTATTTTTTAATTTAATAAGTTACGTCTGATGCAAACAAAGAATATAAATAAAAAGCAAAAAAAGAAAAAGAAAGAAAATCAGTTTAAGGAACACTAATGTATGATATGATAAAGACGAAATGTTCGTTTTCGGATAGCAACGACATTCAACTTTATATAGAGAAAATTCAACGGCTTATTATTAATTTTGTTTTTCTATGATCTATTAAATATTGTGACAAAATTTCACTATCGAATGGCTTAAGAACGTTTCTGTGATGATTATCAATATCGGAATAACATGTTCAAATTATTTTACCCATAGTCAAATATCGTATCTAATCACATTTTTTTAATGGTGAGTACAGGGACTGAAATGGTTGCAAGGTGGACTGAAATGGTTACGAAAGTGAAACCACATGGACTGAAATCGTAAATTTTAAACTAATGGACTGAAATAGTGATTTATGACAAAACATAGGGACGAAAACAGTAATTAACTCTAAAATATAGAAAAGCCGGTTAGCAAGAAACTGGAACCCCGACAAAACAAGAATACAATGACCCAACAACTTACGAAATTACATCATGAAACTCGCACCACCTATTCCACTTAGGTTCCCATATTAAACTCACGTCACCTATTCTAATCGCATGTACAATCAAATTTCAAGATACGATAATATGAAATTGTATTTTTATCTTATTCATATTTTGATAAAAAAGAAAATTAATCCATCCTAACATATGTTGATGTTGCAAATTAAATCCATGGTGATATGTTTAACTTATAACAAAAGATGTAAGATTCTATACACAAAAAATAGTAAACATCTCATGCAACTTGGTCTAATTCAAAATTTATGGTTACTATGTTAACTACGTACGAACCCATTCATCGACAAGTTGGATTTTGCTTTATGGCACCCTTTGTTTGATTTTTATTCATACTTCCTCATTAATTAAAAAACAAGATATTGTTTTTCATCTTGGTACTTCTGAAATATGAGAAGGTTGGGGTGTTAAATAAGCCACGTTCACAGGTTGTCAGGTTAAACTGACACAAACTTGAAAATTATATCAGAGAAATGAGCCCAAACATGTCACGAGTTTTCACATGTTGACATAGAAAACTCTTTAACTTGTTTTTCGCAAATCTTCATCCGACGACACTTCCTCTTCATTTGGCGACACTTTTGGAGACTATTTTCTGAACGAAAGTTCAACTTGTCGACACCTCCAGTAATATTTCCGGTGAACTTTCTGGCAACATAACAACATTTCCCTTGATTTATGACAACAATTACTGCATTTACATCAGCCGGGAGGACATCTCACAACTCTCACAAGTTTGTTTTGACCCTCTCTCCAACCAATTATGGCTATTAGAAGACCATGATTGAGCCTTTCCTGATTACCAACAACCTGTTTGGCTATAATGTGGTTCTATCCAATGTTCAACTACTGCTGTTACAGTCAAGCCCAACTATTAGTCTTGGATTGCAAACGATGCACGTGTCCACTTGATCCATTTCTACTATCTCTGAAGCATCTTTTGCTCATGTCCAAGGAACCAATGCTCGTGGATTGTGGCATTAACGTGCTAGAGTTTATGCTCCACACACTACATCTAGGAAATACCTGCTTAAGACACAACTTCTCAAGCTTAAAATGAAAGAGGATGAGACACCGCTTGTCACACCCAACCGATGACGGAAACATCGAAGCGCGACACTGAGCGAAACAGATTGTCCAGGAGAAATACATAACAACTAAATTACCAGATATTTAATATTATGTCCCATACTATAACATACCAAAGTAAACAGTTATTACAGACCAAATATCTCAAAGACAAATAAATGTTCCGACAACTCAGATTTAAATTGTTTGTTTGTTTCTTTCTAGACTCATCCTACCAGATTCCACAAAAGCAGGCATCCTAGCGTCTCAAATACCTGTCAGATACGTTAAAATAGCGGTCAATACACATAGTGTAAAGGTGAGCATACAAGTTTAGTAGTATAATAGTAGTGAAAGCGAGTTTACGCATAACCAACATGCAACATGTATTAATGTGAAGCAAGTAGGTTATCGACAATGAAATATACACAGACATGACTGCGAGTTGTAGAATGCGCAACACATATCACCACTGTGACATGTAAGAAAAGCCCTTAACAACCCCTTTCCACGACAGGTGCTGAGTCCAAACTATAGTACTTTCGCTGCTAAGGTGTCAGGCAACAATCACCGTGTAAACATAACATACAAGAATTCATCAAGTAATACGTATAACATGCAGTAATGGTTAGCGTATAAAAGCGTTTATGTTGTGTGATCGATGTGATTTAGCATAAGTAACGTATGTAACACCCAAAAGTGCTTAAAGCAAAAAGGGATCGAGTATACTCACATATCGTGTTTAGTAAATAAACACTCTCTTGGATTGAAGGGAGCACTGGGGGAGGCTAGCCTGATCAGAACGATAGCATAAGCGATAAGCGGCACGTAAAACAATGCAAGTGAAAGGGTGTCGAAGTGCCATCCGAACGGATGGCAATCCGATCGGATGGTCATCCGGTCGGATGGCCATTCGGTCGGTCTACCACTCGTTTGGGATGGATGTGTTTGTGTATGATGGCTTTGAAGTTTTCGTTGTAGCATTTTGAAAACAGAGAAGTATCTCTACCTTTCAGGTCGCTCGGTCGAACGGTCATTCGATCGGATGGCGATCCGTCGGTTAGACATTTCTCAGAGAACAAGTTCACAGCAGGATTGTCATTCGATCGGATGGTCTTCCGATCAGATGGCAATCCGTTAGAAACTGATGATTTTTGAAAATTGTTGAAAAGTTTAAGTGTTGAAGATTATGTGTCGTCCGATCGGATTATCATTCGATCGGATGACAATCCGTTCGACAGTCTGATCGTTTGAAAACTTGAATGTTTTTCTAAGTCTGAAAAGTTGGCGGTTTACTCGAGACGGTATGACAACGCGTTTAAACAACGGGAATCCCCTCAAGTCCAAGTTATCCGATCGGACGGGAATCACCCCATTCTGTCCAGCTAACTGTTCTTGACGGTTTGTTCATGTTTAACCCGTGAATCAGTCATCTCTTTCGATGAAACTCATTCTCAGTCCAACCCTTCACTATAAAGCGAGTAAAAGGTCCGAACGAGTTCTGATTCTATCGATTTTGAGCTAAAGAGTGTAAAAGAGTTGAAAGAAAGTTATAAAACCATCTTCCAATACTTCTAACCATGAAAATGTTTAGATCTATGCGAAAACAGTGTTGAATCATGTTAAAATCCTTCAGATCTGAGTGGTCTTGGTGGGATGAGGCCAAAACTTGAAGTTCATAAGAACCCCATGATGACATCATCCTAGAACACCTCAAATCCGCTGATTTCACGGTTAAAAGTTAAGATTCAAAGGAGAAAATGATGAAGAAGTGTGTGAAGATCGAAGTTATACAAGATTTGAGGAAGAAACTTACAAGAATTGTGAGAAATCGAAGGAGAAGGGCCTGAGAAGCTGAAGAATCACACCAGAGCTGTCACATCACAGTTTGTGATGTGACAGGTGCTATTTATAGGATTCCAAAATTGGAAAGTGGGTGCAGGTGTGTGGATCGGATGGCAACCCGATCGGATGACCATCCGTGCAGATGACCATTCGATCAAATGGTCATTCGATCGAAGTGATCCAGCGAATTAGGTTTCGATGTTTCGTTTCGTGCGTTGAGCGTTGCGATGCGTTTCGAGTAAGCGGCGCGATAGTATTACCCATTAGTTACACAAATAACCTAACTACTAAATAACAAAAAAGTAATCCTTAAATCTCGAGTTTGCGATGAGATTGCGTTATGATAGGGTTGCGATTGCGTTTGCGAATAACACCTTTAACATATCAGCTACACACACAAGTAACACATAACAACACACACACACACGTAAAACAATATCCAGAACACATAATTCGAGTTGCGATGCGATTTGCGATAAGTCGATTAGCGATTAAACTGCGATTAAATAGTGATTTGTTAACATGTACTCCATGTAATACAACTAAAGCAAATAAAATAGATTCTCGATTACAAGTCAAGAAGTACAATTTAATAATCAAGCAAAGAGTGACAGATCACAATTAGCAATCTTTTCTTCCTTTGACTTCGACTTTGACTTGTACTTTGACTTCAAAAACGCGGGTTGTTACAGCCTCCCCTACTTTAGGAAATTTCGTCCCGAAATTTAAGGCGCAGGCGTAACAAACAGCTGTGGGTATTTCACCTTCATGTTACTTTCGAGTTCCCAGGTGAACTCGGCACCGCGTTTGCCTTCCCGGCGAACCTTCACAATGGGAATGCATGAGCGTCTGAGTACCTTGGTTTCTCGGCCCATGATCTCGATAGGCTTTTCCACGAAGTGTAATGTTTCGTCCACTTGTAGATTCTCAAGAGGGACATGAAATTCCTGGTCGGCTAGACACTTTATGAGGTTCGAAACGTGGAAAGTCCGGTGGACATTACTAAGTTCCTCCGATAGTTCGAGTCTTTAGGCCACTTTGCCAATCCTTTCTAGGATTTTGAAGGGTCCAACATATCGAGGCGCGAGCTTTCCCTTCTTGCCGAATCTGATCACCCCCTTCCAAGGTGCAACCTTTAGGAGTACGTGATCGCCAACGTCAAATTCAAGGGGCTTGCGGCGTCTATTGGCGTAACTTTTCTGACGACTCCGAGCTTTCAGAAGATTGTCTCGAATTTGGAGGATTTTGTCAGTCGTTTCTTGCAACAGCTCAGGACCGGTAAATTTGCGCGTCCCTAATCTCATGCCATACAATCGGCGATCGACATTTTCTTCCGTATAATGCCTCAAATGGTGCCATTTGGATGCTAGAGTGATAACTGTTATTGTACGAGAAATCGACTAAAGGTAAATGCGAATCCCAATTACCACCGAAATCTATAACACACGAGCGAAGCATGTCTTCGAGGGTACGAATCGTGCGTTCAGTCTGACCATCGGTCTGGGGATGGAATGCGGTACTAAGATTGAGAGAAGTACTGAGAGAAGATTGAAACGTTTCCCAGAGACGTGAAGTGAATCGACCATCACGATCAGAAATGATATCACGAGGTGTCCCGGGTCGACAAATAACTTCGTCGGTATTGATTCGAGCTAATCGTTCTACTTATAGTCTTCCCGTATCGGTAGAAAGTGAGCGGATTTGGTGAGATGGTCAACGATAACCCAAATACTGTCGTGACCTGATGGCGTGCGCGAGAGTTTCGTTATGAAGTCCATGGCTACACTCTCCCATTTCCACACAGGGATCTCAGGTTGTACAAGTAAGCCAAAGGGGCGTTGATGCTCAGCCTTGACTTTCGAACAAGTCAGGCACTTCGAAACATAAACAACGATATCCTTCTTCATGCCTGGCCACCAGTACTTGTAGCGCATGTCCTGGTATATCTTGTCAGCACTGGGATGAATAGAATACCGATTTTTGTGGGCTTTGTTTAGCAGAATCTGTCGTAAATTGGTGCGCTTGGGAATCCATATTCGGTCTAGATAATGAAATATACCATTCGATTTGTTTACCAGTTGTTCGCCATTGTTGATGATCCTTTCCTTCTTCAAAGTACGTTCAGTAAAACAAGCATGTTGCACGTCACGGATAAGAGCTTCAAGATTGTGATGGGCTTGAGAATTATGAACGCTATGCAAATAGATTCGTCGACTGAGAGCATCGGCGACGACGTTTGCTTTTCCTGGGTGGTAACGAATCTCGCAGTCGTAATCGTTGAGTAGTTCTACCCACCGGCGTTGACGCATATTCAGCTCTTTCTGGCTAAAGATGTGTTGTAGGCTCTTATGGTCGGTGAAGACCGTACACTTT
>JARYGA010060649.1:0-49533 GCA_030545235.1 Helianthus tuberosus
CCATTCTGCTGAGGTGTACCAGGCATGGTGTATTGGTTCACAATCCCTGGCCCTTACAAAACTCATAAAATGGACCAGGAACTTGACCCACATCAGTATGTCTTCCATAATATTCACCGCCTCTATCTGATCTCATAACTTTAATCTGACGATCTAATTGCTTTTCAACTTCAGCTTTATAATCTTTAAAAGTTGTAAGAGATTCAGAGTTTTCCTTTATAAGATACAAGTACATGTAACGAGAATAATCATCAATGAAAGTGATAAATGAAGTATGTCCTGTTATACCAGCAATTTGATAAGGACCACTAATGTCAGTGTGAATGAGTTCTAATAAATTAGAGCTCCTAGTGGCACCTTTCTTATTTGCTAATGTCATTTTGCCTTTAAGACATTTGACACATGTTCCAAAATCAGTAAAATCGAGAGGAGGTAAGACTTCATCCTTTACGAGACGATTTAATCGTTCTCTTGAGATGTGGCCTAAACGTTGATGCCACAACATAGATGAAGTCTCCAAGTCTCGAACCTATTTCATCTTTGTGAGTGATTCATTAATATTATATGACAAAAAAGATTTGGAAAAATTATCATCTAGTTCTAATCTATAGATCCAGAATGCCAGTACCATAAACAATGGAATCATAGAGAGTAGAGAGTTTGCGATGACCATGAGAAACGACAAAACCGTCCATGTCTAACTTTGGTCCTGATACAAGGTTCCGAGTTACCTCAGGAACATATAAGGTATCATAAAGTTTAATACATAAACCAGTTTTCAAAAATAATTGTAATGTTCCTATGGCCTTCACTTCTAATTCCCGATCATCTCCAACTTTAAGTGTTCTTTGGTTTCTTCCCAGCTTCCGGATTGTAAGGAATCCCTGAAGTGAATTGGTAACATGAACCATAGAACCAGAATCAAACCACCAAGAATTAGCAGGAACATTTAAATTAAAGGACTCAAGTATCATGAAAAAATCGTTACCTTTCTTAGCCAGCCAATCCTTGAAGTCAGGGCATTCCTTTTGCTTATGTCCTGTTTTCTTACAGAACTTGCAATAGGGTTTGCCTAATGAGCTCTTAGAGCTGGAAGGTGCACTTGTATTAGGATTTGGCTTTTGAACCTTAGAAGCATCCTTTCTTTGATAAGTGTTCTTCCTCTTCTTAGAGCTGGAGGTGGTGAAGTTAGCAACATCAGTAGTGCGATCCATCTTCATACGCTCTTCCTCCTGCACGCACATAGCGATCAGCTCACTCATCGTCCATTTGTCCTTCTGAGTGTTGTAATTGATCTTGAATGCTTCATAGGACGAAGGAAGCGAAGTGATGATGAAGTGAACAAGAAAACCATCACTGATCTCCATCTCTAGGCCCTTCAGCTTATTGGCCATGTCATGCATCATCATGATGTGTTCGCGAATGCCGCTCCTCCCATCATACTTAGTCGTCACCAGCTTGAGGATAAGAGTGCTAGCGTGTGCTTTTGATGTTCCCTTGAATTGATCCTCCACAGAAGCCAAATAGGTTTTAGCATCTTCAGAATCAGGAATGGCCCCTCTGATTGAGTTATGAATGGATTGCTTCATGAACATGAGAGACATGCGGTTACACCTAGTCCACTTATCATGAAGTAACTGCTCAGCAGCAGTACTTGTAGCAGTAAGGTCCGCTGGCTTATTCTCTCTTAGAGCATAATCAAAGTCCAGCAGCCCAAGTGTAAGCATGAGGGCATCCTTCCATGCAGCAAAGTTATCACCAGTCAAAGGTGGAATCCCCTGATTGGGTGCTGATAGTGGAAATAAGGTGAGCAAGTTATGATACTAAGAAAGAAGTCTTATGTGATCTAAAGGCATGTTATACTAAGGCATGCATAAGTAATGACCATTTTAATTATGAAGCTGTGATAACGTCTATTACTAACATCAAAATAATAGACTTAGTAAAATTCTATTTAAACGAAGACAAATCAGCTTTGGCAAGAAGTGTAATCATTTAAATATGTGTGCAAAGTAATTGTGACAAATCAGCTTTGGCCAGAAATGAGACAATCACTTTAGTTATGCACTTGTCAAGCATGTTAAACATAAATGAATTAAATCAGCTTTGGCCAGAATTAAGACATTTCACGTTTGTAATGCATACTTAACATAGCTTTTATAATACTTGAACAATAAATAGATGTATTAAATCAGCTTTGGCCAGAATTAATACATCAGAAGCTCATTCAAGTTATGCTATTTTGGTTTTGTAAAAATTATCTGATTCTGATTAATTAATTAACTATTAACAAAACCAAGTATTTAATAGCAAACCACCTGTTAGCGCGGATCGAAAAAAATTTTTAGGTCACATTAAACAGCTTAAAATAATGAAGTTTCGAGTCTTGTGCGATCAGTAATGCCTTGTGCGATCGGTAATGCCTTGTGCGATCGATAAGGCCCAAAACTTGTGCGATGTAAATAAAGCCCAAGTCTTGTGCGATCAGTGAGGCCCAAAATTTGTGCGATCAGTGAGGCCCAAAACTTGTGCGATTAGTCAGGCCCAAGTTTTGTGCGATCAGCACTATCTTGTGCGATCCACAGGTCTTGTGCGATCCATAAGTTCTTGTGCGATTTCCCTTGTGCGATCAGATCTTTTTTTTTTGTGATCTGATCTTATGCGACTGTTAAGGGACTTGTGCGATTATGGCATTTATCATTTCGAAACCACTGTTAATGTTGTTTATTGTGATAATTAACTGAAAATCGAAATTTGAGGGATTGTGGGATAGTGTTTCCTATTTTATTTCTGATCTAATCTTATCAAAAGATTTCGAAAATAATAACTGAAAATCCATTAACATTTTTCGAAATTGTAATAGATAAAATTAAGATCAAAATCATTAAAACACCCACTAATCCAAATTATATTCCAAAATTTATGGAATTTTCGAATTTTCTTAGAACAGTATGTTGAACCCTAAAAAATAAAAACATAATTCTGGAAATCCGAAACCTGAATTTTAATGGTTTTGTAATGGATTTCGTGACAACAAGTTTAATCCTTTATGATTTCGAGTCAATTTATCAAATAACTTTTTCCGAAAACAGGGATTTCGGCAACAAAAAACTCGAAAACAGTTTTGATTTTGATGAACTTTTAAGGCTTTAAAACTTTCTGTTTTCCAGATTTATGATCCCAGAATGATGGATACGAAAACAGAACTGATTTATCAACATATGCTCTGATACCACATGTTGATCAGTTCTGTTTAAACTTAATGGTAAACATGAATAACATACCTGTTATAGCATTTAAAGCAGTGGAGAATCCAGTCAGAGATCCAGCCATTGAGTTCGACATCTTTGTCAAGGTGATCCGGTTCCTCCTTAGGGTGTAAAGTTATGATGGTGATGAAAACCGAAAGTAGGGTAGAATCGGTTTGGGAGAGAGAGATACGATTTTGATGTTATGAGGGTTTGTAATTGTGTAATTTGTCTAACCCTTAAACTCTCTAATAATCCCCTTATTTATACACCCAAGAGGAAACCCAATTAGTTAATAAGGGTAATATGGTCCATCAACAATTACCAACTAATTATAATAGGTTATTAATATATTTTGATCTAATATAATATAAATGATTATAAAGGCTACAAGATTAAATATTACATTAATAATATATTTAATCTCACAAGCTCGGCTCGGCCCATGGCTCGGCTCCGCGTTTACCTTTTTAATGGAACAAAGATACATTTCTAGAGTTATAATGTAACGCTTTTATTACTTTTACCTATAATTGATATGGTTCTGTTTTCAATCTCCACCACCATTTTATTAACATAGCCAAATTCAATTCCTTAATGGCCCTACACCTAACCCTCCTATTTTTTTCGAAATTACCACTTTTTTCCCATTTTACCCACCTTAATTTTTTGTTTGACCCGCATCCCCCCCCCTAAAAAAAATTTCTCCGTATACCCTCTAAAGTTCTAATTACCGTGCTACTGGGGGTTTATATAATGATGGGGAAATGGACTGTATCACCCTCAACTATGCAAAATTGGCCAATATCACGCCCAACTTTCAAGTTGGCTCCCACCACCCCCTACTCGACAAGTTGGTGTCACTGTCACCCCTTCGTTAAAAAAATACTAACTGAGTTAGTTTTTAAGCCTATGTGGCATGCATATGATGACTTGGAAGCATACGTGGACAGAGCCTCAATAAATACCCCATTTCCCTCTCTAATCAGTTGCATTTCATCAAAACCCAGTTCACATCGATGTTGGCGATCAAACCCTAGTTCCTTGATCATCGACGATTGCAGGCAAAATTCAGACTCCCAAGAGGTAAGGTTTATGTTAGGGTTGATTGCATTGTGATTTTACACACTGATTTAAGTTATGGAGCGTATAGATGTTATGATTTGGTACGGTGGTTGTCTTGATTTCTCTTTTGATCAACCTCAGTATATTGATGGTTATTCTAAGTTAATCCAAATGGATTATGATCATATCACATACTTTGAACTAGTTGATTATGCACTGGAAACCAACGAGTATGAAAGTAGGGATTTTTATATGTATGGGATGGATGCGGATAATGGTGATTTTAAACTGTTTCGTGATGATAAAGATGTGTTGGAACTTGCAATGAAGGCTAAAAATTGGAGTGAACCGTTCATTGAAGTCTTTGTTCAACATAGCCCAATTATGTCTGAACATAAGACCCACCACTGTTCCCAACCTAGTAAACCACTGGCCCAGTCCAGTTGCCAGTCCAGTACCCAGCCCATTAAACCTAAGTCTAGTTCCCAGCCCATTAAACGACAAGCCCAACCCAAAAAACTAGTACCTAAGCCCAGAAAAAAAGTAGTACACGTGAAAGTTGGTAGGGCATCTGGTAAATGTTTTACAACTCCTGAAGTCCCTAGATTTGGAAGTACATCAGGTGTAGAACCAATTGTTAAACAGGTTGTTGAAGAACCAGTACACGAGGCTTCATGGGCATTTGATATTGATAAGGAAACAAATCTTAAAGAGGTTGTGAAAGAATCAGTAAAAGAGGTTGTATAGGAAGAAGTCATTGGTCAAGATAGTGATAAAGAAGCTGATTTAGAACAGGACAGTGAAGACAGTGATTACAATGAAGAGTCCAGTTGTGATGATGATGAGGATTGTTATTCTGATGAGGATGAGGTTTTGGAAGAATTGGTTGGCTTAGATTCAGACAGAGAATATTTTGAATGGAAATAATCACAGGATGCAATTAAACAAGCTACCAAAGATGAAGAAGCCGCCACAAAGAAGATACTTGAAGAGTGTATCAAACATAATGAAAAAGAAGGTAATTTGCATGAATCTAATGATGCAGGTTGTGCACATGTAGAGGGATACAATAGTTATGAAAAATCAGATGGTGATATTGCCACACCAGGTGATAGTGAAGAAGATGATGTACGAGGTAAAAAGTTTAGGGAAACTGCTCCTAGTGTAAGTGCAGAAACTAACTGGAAGAAGTTTGTTTGGAAAGTTGGGACAAGGTTTGCTTCAAGGGATTCCTTTAAGGAGGCAGTTAGAAGATATGCTGTGTCTAATGGCAGGAATCTTTTCATAGCAAAGAGTGATAGCAAACAAGAAGGTCGTGTAGTAGTCAAGTGTGTAGCAGGGTGTCCTTTCTATCTATTTTGTTCAATGCACACAGGGAAAGAGTGTTACATGATTAAAAGTGTGAAAAACCATCACACTAGCCAAAGAAACATGATAAAGAACAGGCAACTAACTGCTAAGTTTATAGGTGATGAGTTCCTACCTTTATTTAAGGCCAAACCACAATGGTCTGCTAAGGAAATCATAAATGCTGTCAGACAAAAGTACAAGGTGACTATAAGTAAGTGCTTGGCTTATAAGGCTAAGAAAAGTGCACATAAGAAGCTTCATGGATCAATGAGAGATCATTACAGTAAGATTGGTTCATATCTGAATGCATTAAGGAAAGCAAATCCATCATCAACTTTCAAGTTGGAAACTGCTCCACCAGGTTTCATTAATCTAGATCCAGAGGCCACATGTGAAGCATTCTTCAGACTGTTTGTATGTTTTGATGGTCTTAAAAAAGGGTTTCTAGCTGGATGCAGGAAGGTGTTGTGCTTAGATGGGTGTTTTCTAAAGACCTTCCTTGGAGGAATGTTGTTAACTGCTGTTGGGAGGGATGCTAATGACCAAATGTATCCTGTGGCTTGGGCAGTTGTTGAAGGAGAAAACAATGACAGTTGGGAATGGTTCATGCATGAGCTACTGCTATGTTTGGAAGTAAATGATGCTGGGCTGTCATGGACATTGATTTCTGACCAGCAAAAGGTTGTTACTCAATTCTGTCTTCCTAAATCAGTTGTTTAGCTATTCATTACTTATGTTTAAATGCTTTGGCAGGGTCTGTTAAATGTTGTTTCAATGAGGTGGCCCTATGTAGAGCATAAAAACTGTTCAAGGCACATCTATGCCAATTGGCACAAATCATTCAAAGATGAGGAGCTGAAAGAGTTGTTTTGGAAATCAGCTAGGGCTTACTCTAAAAGTGACTATCTACAAGCAATTGAAGACATGAAAGCAATCAATCCTGATGCAGTAGAGGCCTTACTGAAGCAGAATCCCATGTGGTTTAACAGGTGCTATTTGAACACCCACACCAAGTGTGATGTAATAGTAAACAACATGGCAGAAACCTTTAATGGTTTTATCATTAATTCAAGGTCAAAACACATAATTCATATGTTAGAGGATATAAGGATTCAGGTCATGAGTAGGTTAGTGACAAAAAGGACAGAAATGACTGCCAGAGATATCATCATATGCCCTAAAATCCAGGAAAAACTTGAATTTTCAAAAGCTGCTTCTTATAGATGTGAGGTGTATCCCTCATCATATCAAGTTTTTCAAGTAAGGGATTTTGATGATGTCTCTGTGGATCTAGAAAAGAGGAGCTGCACATGTAGAAAATGGGATTTAAGGGGAAATCCTTGTAAACATGTATGTGCTGTTGCTGGTTTTTTACATAAGAATGCTGAAGACTATGTTGATGTGTGTTATCAAAAAGATACATACATGAAGGCTTATGAGTTCTCAATACCTCCATTGCCTAGTGAAAGGTATTGGACCAAGATCAATCAGCCAATGGATCCACCACCAATCAAATCTGCTCCTGGTAGGCCCAAGAAGAATAGGAAGAGGGATCCTCATGAAGATCCAAAAAGGCCTGGGAAACTCACAAAGCATGGGGTTATAATGAAATGTAGTAATTGTGGGGCTAGAGGTCACAACAAAAGAAAGTGCACTGAGAAGGGGAAAACAACTGAAGGTAAATGTTATGAAGTTTAAGTTTATTCTTTAGTTAATTACATGGCTTAAAGTTTGTGTCTCAGGTGGTTCTGCTCCAAAGAGGCAGAAGAAGTCAACTAAGAAGGCAACAAAGTAGTCCACTCAAGAGGCAACCCAGCAGTCCACTCAAGTGGCAACCCAACAGTCCACTCAAGAGGCAACTCAGAAATCTACTCAAAAGGGAACCAACAAGTCAAGTCAAAATGGAAAGAGAAAGACCAATCAAGGCTGAAGTTATATGTGATCTTTTGTGTTTGTGGCACTGTTATGTATGACTTATTTAAGTAGGCAATGTTATGTATGACTCTAATATTTTGTCTAAAAACACCTTCTAGTAATGTGGGACCAGTTAAGTAGTCAATGTATGACTTTTCAGTGTTGTTTGACTTTTTCTGTGTTGTTTGACTTTTGTTGTTGATTGAGTCACACATTGGTGTACATATTCCATTATGGTCATTGTGTACACTTTAATAGGTTGACTCAAAAAATTGATGGCCATGCTTTCTGTTTGGTATGTTTTGGTTTGGTGATTCTGCTGTTTGGTTTGGTGATTCTGCTGTTTGGTTTAGTTATTCTGCACTTTGGCCAATTTTGATTCAACTTACAGTTTAACAACAGTTTAGTTTAGTGCTTCTGCACTTTGGTCTGCTGTTTCTGCAAGTGCACTTGCACTTTGGTTCAAAATTTGGCCAATTCTGCACCTAGTGACAGTTTGACTGCAAATTGGTCAAACTTTGGCCGATTTTGCACCTAGTTATGCAGTTTGAGTCACTTGCAAGTGCAGTTGCACTTTGGTTCATATTTTGGCCAATTATGCACCTAGTTACAGTTTGACTGTAACTTTGGTCAAACTTTGGGCAATTCTGCACCTACTTACAGTTTGACTGTAGTTTTGTCAAACTTTGGCCACTTTTGCTTTACACAGTTTGTCAATTTTGGTTCAAACATTGGCCATTTTGGCTTCATATGCAGTTTGAATCACTTGCAAGTATGGTCAACATGTACATTAACTTAGATGTCCAGTTGAGTCAAAGTAACAAAACACTTCATTTCATAACAAGTGGGCACAAATGGTTACAAACACTAAATACCACAACAGTTCATTATCAATACATACTAATTCCACAAATACAACAATATGGCAATTACAATTACAAAGGTTAGCACATATGGTTTCTTCGACTTCGTCTTTGTGTCAAATCTCATTGCTTTCAAGTTCTTGTTCTCTTCTATTAACAACATATTGTGTAATTGAAGGTTCTTTATCTTCATGTCTTTAAACGTCACTTGAGTTGAGGTGCCGTATGAACGTTCAACGAACATCTTATCAACATCTTCTTTCTAGAGGAAGAATTTGCAATCCCCTCTCTACAAAACACAACAAATATAAGGAAATTGCAATGGAATATCTACATAACACCAAATTGATATGCAAATTCAACTTACAGGCCTGTGAGAACAGCCGTAAAATTCTTCACCATGTCTTTAACTTTTAAGACCAGCTACTCGAAGAATAGCAACAATGTCGTGATGACAATACACATTTCCATCCAAATCGACCTTGAAGACTTTAGGTTTTCGAATTAGACCATAGGTAGAAGACAACGACATGTTGACCGAATGTTTCAATGGGAAATTAGGGCAAGAACGGCTATGGGGATGAGGTATTAGGGCAAGAACGACGATGGCCCTCTACCTGCAATTGATCTTCGTCTACAATTGATGGGGAGAAGATGACTTTGATTGGGAATTAGGGTTAAATGGTTAAATTGATGTTAAACATATGATATATCAAGTTCCTGTCCACGTATGCTTCCAAGTCATCATCTGCATGCCACATAGGCTTAAAAAACTAACTCAGTTAGTGTTTTTTTAACGAAGGGGTGACAGTGACACCAACTTGTCGAGTAGGGGGTGGTGGGAGCCAACTTGAAAGTTGAGCGTGATATTGGCCAATTTTGCATAGTTAAGGGTGATACAGTCCATTTCCCCTATAATGATAAATAATAGTTCGGTAAACATCCAAGAACCGCTTTAACCAAAGTTAATCCCCTGGCGAATGATAGGAGCTGTGCTTTTCCATGAAGATAATCTTTTATTGAATGTGTGAATAACTTCTTTCCAATTCACTATTCTATTCATGTTAGCGCCCACCTTTAAACTCAAGTACCCAAATGGAAAATTTCCGGCCTTACATTTCAAAATATTAGCCATATTTTCTACCTCTACCTCATTTTTTCCAAAGCCGTATAAATGACTCTTTTTTTAATTTATTTTCAAACCGAATATAACATAAAATACCCTTAAAATAGAATTTTTAGGTTTTCCTCCTCCCACTTACCCAAAAACATCACATCATCCGCAAGATCATATGAGAGATATAAGGTCCATCATTAGGTATATTCAACACTTCACCCTCCTTAGCTTTCATCATTAAACATGGAGTGCCTCCATCATAATTACAAATAAAAAGGAGACAAGGCTTGTCTTAAGCCCCTTTCATATTGAAATTCCCCCGATTATATATCACTTCAAATTTACCCTCAACTAATCTAAGATCCCAACTGGTGACTACAATACCCTAATCAACAGTGGGCTTTAAAAACTGAGTTGAAAGTTGCATCTGACGTGATAAAAAAACAATTTGGGTTAGGGTTCAGTTAGTTTGGGAGTGTCAAAAGAAAATAAGTTGAAAGTTGAGAGTGGTCGAGGGCAACTCGTTAGTTGGAAGTGTTGTCGTTAAACAATGGAAAGTCGAGGTTATTTAATTCCAATAACCCTTGAAATAATTGATAAATTTTGAAAAATATGACTTTCAGTTAAGTTATATAGTAACAGATGGTGGATGGGATGTAAATGCTCTAATACCCTCTCGGGTAAGTTTTGCGTTAGTATCAGGGAGAGGGTCGTTGTTTCTTGATGGTCCCACAACTCCCTGCCCTCGATCCCGAACCCATTCCATCTATTTTTATACTTCAAGACGTGTGATACGAATGGTTTTGAAGATAGTGGATTTCACCATATATGTGTGGCTTGACCCCGATGTGGCGCACTTGGTAGAGCATAAGGCTCTTAGAGGAGACGTGATGATGAAACACTGGTTAATACCGATGGTTAACTAGATGGATCGCCTCTTCTGTGGGTTCAATCTCCTTCTCTGCTCACCAAATGACTAAGGTCCTGCAAAACAGTAACACCATTAGCTCGTCAAGAGGGGAATATGGGGGTTTCCCTCTTAACCGGGCTCCGGCGTGAGAATAAGTACTGTTCCGAGGAAGAAAACAGTGTGTGTTGTGAGTGAAAGTGGAGAGAATAGAATAGAATAACCTGAATGATGAAGGGTCCTATTTATAGCCGGAGGGTGAAAGAGGGAGGAGCAACCTTGCCAGCTGCTATTGGGCGCCAGCTGTCCGACCAAGGGGAATATCCTCTTGGTCCCCTCTGCTATGGTCAGGATGGTGGTACACGTGGCGCACCCATATTCGTTCATGCTGGAGAAATCGTGCAGCTTCTGTCGGTCTGCTCCCGGATCCGTTGCAGGTCTACATGGCGCTCGATTACTGGTGACACGTGTCGTCCTTTCTGTCAGAAGGAGCATCTTTGGTGCCACCTTGATGTCTTCCAGAAGCTTCTAGAAGCTTCTGGATTTATTTGCTGATGTAGGCGCCATGTAGACGGGAAAAATGGTGTGGTCCCTGCCATGTGGATGTGGAATTGGGACCATACCTCTTCAAGTCCCCCCTAGTCCAGTGTGCCTTCTAGTTGAGCTGATCGGCTAGGAAGGATTCTGGATTTATAAGGGTAGTGGTTGTTTGCCTTTTTAAAACGCATGTTGGTTGCTTTGCGCGATTGAGCCAAGTGGACGCATGGCGCAGGGCGTATGATGGCAACTTTACAAAGTTGAGCCATGTGGATGCACGGCGCATGGCGTATGATGGCAACTTCACAAAGTTGAGCCATGTGGACGCACGGCGCGTGGCGTATGATGGCAACGTTTCAAAGTTAAGCCATATGGACGCACGACACATGGTGTATGATGGAAACTTTACAAAGTTAAGCCATGTGGACGCATGGCGCGTGGCGTATGATAACAACATTTCAAGGTTGAGCCAACTGGACGCACGGCGTGTGGCATATGATGGTTCCTTCTGAAAGAAGTTTCCTTTCTTGGAGTGGAGACAACTGACGTGACCGTCTGATGTCACTGTCGTTTCGGAGATGAACAGTCGCTTTTCGCAGGTGTGTCAGTCACTTTTCGCCAGAGTGTCAGTCGTGTGCCGCCCACTCTCCTGAAAAACAAGGCGACGGTTTCTCTCCCTTCTGACGTGTCCTTCCCCTATTGGTTGTCTGTCTGTATTCCTGACGACCCACTACCCATCGCATTAAATGCGATGGGTATAAATAGGAGGCGGTTCCCATTTTTTCTTCACTTTTGAATTTCAAACTTCATTCTTTCTTTCATCTTTTTCTCCCTTCCTTTTCCATCTATTTTATCCCAATCTCTTCCTTTCATCTTTCAACATTATGTCTACTGGAGTCAATCCTTCGACTAAGAAGAGAAAATACAAACCTAGGAATCCCCCTGGTCCTGACCGTGCGGAGATTAATTGGAAAGAAGAAGAATTTCAGAATTTGGTTAGTGATATGGGTTTCCGTTCTGAGTGGGGTGCTCAGTTTCCGACCCCAAATTCTACTGCTTTGGACGCTCCCTCCGGTTATATAGCGTTGTATGCGGCCTACTTCCGGGAAGGTAACTTCCGTCTACCCATGACAAAGTTTACTGCTGAAGTTTTGACAAACTATGGGTGACATATTTCTAAGATCAACGCCTTAGGGTTACCTCGGCTTACTCATTTCGAATGTATATGCAAGGCCAACCGTATTGAGCCAACCTTTGAGATGTTTAACGTTTTTTATTTTGTGAGTTATACTAGTGGGTTTTACTCCTTCAGCTCCCGGACCAGTGGGGTTAGTCCTTGTAGTACTAACCCACCGAAGAGTTTGCATGATTGGAAGTAGAAGTTCTTCTATATTCGTCGTGGAGTCATTCCGGTCGATATGCATTACAGGGCAGAGAGTGAGGGAGTTCCCCGCATAAATGTGTCTATAGATTTTGCTGAGCAGGAGTGGTATAAGACGTTGACTCGGAAGGCTACTTTTATTTCCCAACTTGAAGAGAGGGCGCTTGTAGAGGTTGGAATGAGAATGTTGTGGGTCCCAAAGAACCCTAGGGGTATCCCTGTTTATGGCTATTAGGGGAAAGGTATTAGTGTTGCTCATTTGTGCTTGTGTTCTTCTTTGATTTCGTTATGCTCTCCCTCATGTTTTTGTATTTTACAGTTGAGTATAGTTTGTTGAATGTTCTCGATCCGAAGGCTGCTGGTGCCATGGTTGAAGCGATATTGCCTGAGGGGAAGCCTGTGTCATCATCATCATCGTACTCAGTATATCCCACCTATAGCAAAGCTAAGGTAGGGTCTGAGGAGGGTGGGATGTAGACAGCCTTACCTCTACCCCGTAGGAATAGAGAGGCTGCTTCCAATGAGACCCCCGGCTCGATCTGAGGGGAAGCCTGTGTGGTTGGATCAAATCCAGGACCGTTTCCTGCACCCTACCGGTGATAGTTTTGGTACTTACACCAATGCCATCTTAGGTGAAGATGATGGGAGTGACTTTGATAATGATACTACTGACCCTACTCGAGAGGAGGTTATTGTCTTCTCGAGTGAGGGTTCTGACAGATCACGTGAAGGCCTAATTCCTCGTTCCCCGCGTGCAGGTCCGGCGCAAGGGGCTGTGAACGAGCCCGTGAATGAGCCTGTTGGTGTTGACGCTGATCCTTCGGTTGAAACTGCTGAGCAGTTAGAAACCAGGAAAAAGAAGAAGTTGGATAAGTTTGAGAAGGAGTAGAAGGTTGGGGAAAAAGTTACTGAAGCTCCTCGTAAGCAACCTTCTAACCACCTTTTCTTGGACTATGTTGTCATTTCTGACACGCTTTCTGGTTTAGACGCAGGAGAGAAACGCACTGAGCGTGATCCTGATGACGATGAGACTCTGACGGAGATCATGAAGAAGAAAAGGGTTCTTGAAGACAAGAAGAAAGAGCTTGATGAACAAGCTGCTGCTGCGCTTGCCGCTAAAAAGTCTAAGCTCCAAAAGGAAACTCCTCCTGCACCCTCAGAGTCAGAGATTGGCTTGGGTGTCTTTAGCGCAAAGCATGGTAATCTCCTGGAGACGATATACGCTGCTTCTGGTTCTCAAGGTAAAGATTTTTCATTTGAGTTTCTTGCTCTTTATCTTTCATTATTCCTTTTAACTATCATGCTTGTTTTGAAATAGGTGCGGCATCGGGTAAGGGCACTCGCAAGATTGATATTTCGAAGATTACACCTCCCACATCTCCACCTTCGAGGACCTTTGGTCTGTCTCCTCCGCATGTTGATCGGGGAAAAAGGAAAGAGGATGACGTGGAGGTTGAACAGGTTGGAGATGGTGGTGGCGACGCTCGTGGCGCGGGTGATGCTGGTGCTGGTGGTGGTGGTCATGATGTCCAAGAGGAGTCTAGCGAGGCTACTCCTCCTCAACACACTATCTACACCAAGGTTGTTAGGGGCTCTGGCCAGGGTGGTGCTTCTGGGACTCACCATAGCCCGGAATATGAACATGTTCGGGGTGGGTCATGGGATACCCATAATCCTGCATGTGCTGATCTTCCACATGTCCCCCGATGGAACTTGACCCAGGGTTCCCGGATGACCGAGCTTGCTAACTGCCGTGAGTTCTTCTCTTTGTCTCTCCCCCTGCTGAGAGATTATTTAAAAAGAGACGCAACCGGTTGGATCTCTTGGATGATCATATCCACGCTGGGGTCAACTTTTTTGCCACTTCACAAGAGATCGCCCGGGAGTGGCAGCTGATGGGAGAGGATAATCTTGTATTTGAAAATGCGAAGAAGGCGTTCGCTGAAGAGAGAGAAAAATTCAATGCGGAGAAGAAGGGTTTAGCATGGAGGGTTTCTGATGCAGAAGAAAAACTTGCCAAGGAAAAACAACTCAACGTTGACAAACAAAAAGACTGGGAAGCTGCTTGTGAGCGGACAAACAAAGAGCTGTAAACCTAGAGCGATGCCATTGTTAGGTTGTTAGGAGAGAAGAAGAAGATAGGTGATGAAGCCGAAGCGGAACGTGTTACGCATAAAAAAAGGGAGCAGGAATACATCCAACGTATAGCCAAGTTGGAAAAGTTTGCTGCTGAGAAGGTTGCTGAAAACAAAGCTTTTGAGATCTTGGTTGAGGAAATCTCTGCTGACTGTAAATGGTTGCTCGCACGCGCAGTTCCTCTGGTAATTTTCATTATGTTTGTTTGTTTTTTGTTGGTCGTTGCCGCTTTCCTCATGTATGTATTATCTTCGCAGATTGCTGAACGTATCGCAGCATCTGAAGTGTTAGCCAGTACATGTATGAACTTGGTGAAGCTGCGTATGCTCATGGTCGTAAGGAAGGTTATGCGGAGGGGAGGGCAGCTGCTGAGGCAAAGGAACTGTTGAAGAGCTTTGACTTGTATAAGACTGACTGTGCTACTCGCTATGCTGAGAAGAGACAAGAATTCGAGTCTCTTGAATTTGCCATCATCAAAGCTGCTGGGAAGTTATCCCGGAAACCAGATGGGATCGCATTGTTGAAAAGGGCACTTGGTGAGGAAGATCGTGAAGCTGGAGGTACTGGTACTAGCCACCAAGAATGAAGGTTTCCGGCCTGCGTGCCGTGTATGGGCTTGATAGCCTTGTAATAATCTGACAATTTCGTAAACAATTTACCTTAAGCTTCGTGAACGATTTACTCTTGGTTGTTATGTCTGCTAACATTTTGTTACATTCGATTGTGTTCTTATGCTAACTGTAGGTTTTGCTTTTTATTTGCTGTGAATTTTGTTGTCGTTACAATTTGTGCATGTGTAATTACTTTGATTAGGTATTACAAATGAATGATGGCGCTGACAGGTTATGCTGTGTTAATTATCTCGGCATTACACAGTGTTGTGTTATGCCTTTAAAAACTCTACAACGTTTGTTCTGTCGTTTAGCGCATGGTTTGATTCATGTAAACGAAGTGATCGATTTACAGGTTATTGTGTTGACCCAGCTGTGCTCAGCTTTGGGGGCCTTACAATGTTTGTTTTACCATGTTTTTGATGTTTTCGTGTTTATGTGGGCACGAAGTATTATTTGGCGTGACAGGCTTTAGTTGTGTTTTTGACCCGGCTGTGCACTTGGTTGTGACGAGCCTTGGAGGTCTACAACGCTTCCTATTTCCGAGCCATTGATGCTTTCGTGTATGCCCGACGTAATATATGCAGTTGTAACAAAAATTCGCATGAGATAAGATAGCCAACACTTCTTGTATTAGAGTTATATGTGTTGGCGCGTGGCCATTACAAGTACAGATAAAAACTGCGACTGTCTACATATAACATTTTCTCAATTGCTGAGCATTCCAGGTTCTTGGGACCTCTTTGTTCTCAAGTGTGCGTAACTTGTACGCTCCCTTCCCAAGGACTTCATCCACAACGTAAGGCCCCTCCAACTTGGGAGCTAATTTTCCCGGTTTCTTGGCGTTGGACGCCTCATTGTCCCTTAGGACGTAGTCTCCGGGGTTGAACGTGCAAATTCGGACCTTACTGTTATAGTATTTTTCCAATTTGGTCTTATATTGCCGCCATTTCTATCCTTTCTTCTAGAAGGTCTAGATCCAACCTTCTTTCTTCCTCATTGTTGATCATGTTCATGGAGAGCATTCTTGGAGATGGCAGGCCAATCTCTGCTGGTATCACAGCTTCAGACCCATAGACTAGACTGAACGGTGTTTCTCTGTTACTGGTCTTTGGCATTGTCCTATGGGCCCATAGTATGCTGGGTAGCTCGTCAACCCAACCTCTTCGTTGTGTCCTCAGCCGTGCTTTGATACCATCCACAATACTCTTGTTCACTGCTTCAACATGACTGTTTCCCTGTGGGTGCGCAACCGAGGAAAAGGTATGCTCTATATGTAGATCCTTAAACCAACTTTGGAGATCTTCTACAGCAAAATTTGTTCCGTTATCGGTGATGATTCTCAGGGGCAGCCCGAACCGATAAATTATTTGCTCCTACATGAACCTTCGCACTACGGTAGATGTGGTTGACGCTAGCGCCTTTGCTTCCACCCATTTTGTGAAATAGTCTACCGCGACTATGATGAACTTCACTGCTCCTGGGGCTTATGGAAAAGGACCAACCATATCTATTCCCCATTGCTGGAACGGCCACGCCGTTGTTACGGGGACTAGTTCATTTTTTGGGCGCATCGTTTTCGGGGCATGTCGCTGACAACCGCTGCATTTCCTCAAAACCTTGACCACGTCTAGATGCATTCCGGGCCAGTAATACCCGGCATTCATTACTTTCGCTACTACCATTCTTGGACAGGCGTGAATGCCGCAGATGCCCTCATGTACTTCGCGAATCAGGTAGTTTGCATCTTCTGGATCGACAAATCTCAATAACGGCCCGAGGTACGATTTCCTGTACAAATATCCAATCATCCATCTGGTAGTGCTCGGACTTGTACTGTATTTTCCTTGCTTCAGCTTTGTTTTTGGGTAGTATTCCAGACTGGAGATACATGATTATCGGAGTCATCCAAGACGTCGTTCCTAGTTGAATGACGCTCACCTGCCTTAGTGGTACCGATGGATTTCTTAGAACTTCAATGCGCACATCCTTGGCCAGGTGCTGGAAACTGGTGGATGCGAGTTTGCTTAGTGCATTTGCTGGTTTATTCTCGCTTCGGTTGATATGGTGCACTTTGTAGGAATTGAAGTTCTGTAGCAATGTTTTTGCTTGGTCTAGGTATAGCGCCATCACATCTCCTTTGGCATCGTACTGGCCATTGATCTGCCCTGCTACTAACATTGAGTCCACATGCGCCTCAATGTGTTTGACTCCCATCTTGATTTCTAACCTCAAACCAGCAAGAAAGGCTTCATATTCGGCTTCATTGTTCGTGCTCTTGAAGTCTAACCGGATGGCGTACGTGAATTCATGTTTTTCTGGACTTACCAGCCTAAGTCCTGCGCCTGCTCCATCTTCGTTGGACGCGCCATCTGTATACAGTAGCCATGGTTCTTTCGAATGTTGCCTTTCAGCTCTTTCCATTGCCTTGCATTCTCTGTCTTTATCATCAGGCACTTCTGTCATGAAATCGGCCAACACCTGACCTTTAATTGCTGGCCTTGGTCTAAAAACCACATTGTGGCCTCCCAGTTCTATGGCCCATTTTGCCAATCTTCCAGATATCTCGGGTTTTGCGAGGATGTTGCCGATGTTGTAATTTGTTAAGACGTGAATGACGTGGTTAGCAAAGTACCTGCGCAATCGTCTGGACGCGTGGACCAATGCGAGGACCAACTTTTCCATTATTGCTTATCTTGTCTCTGGGCCATTCAAGGCGCGAGACACGTAATAGACTGGCGTTTGTACCCCTTTTCGATCTACCAATAAGACTGCCCCTACCGCTTTTTCAGACGCTGATAGGTACATCACCAGGGGTTCCCCCTTCATTGGTGCTGTCAGCGTTGGCAGTCGTATGAGACAATCCTTCATCTCTCGGAATGCATGCTCGGATTCTGGAGTCCACTGACACTGATTCTTCTTTACACAATTGCGCAGGGTTTTGATGAATGGGAAGGATTTTGCTGCGTGATTGGCGAGGAAACGGTTGAGTGCTGCTATCCGTCCAGCTAACTTTTGCATTTCCTTTATCGTTGATGGTGAAGGCATCCGCTCGATCGCTTGCACCTTTTCAGGATTGACTTTAAACCCATCCTTTGTGACGATGAAACCCAGGAACTTTCCTTCTTCCATCCCAAAGGAACACTTCGCTGGGTTTAGCTTGATATTTACTCCGCGCAATGTGTCGAATGTTTTTTGGATGTTTACCAGCATCATGCTTTCTTCCTTGCTCATTATGACCAAATCGTCCATGTATACTTCAATGTATTTACCGATCGCGTCACTGAATGTTTCGTTCATTAAGCTCTGATAAGTGACACATGCGTTCTTCAATCCAAAGGGCATTTTTGTATAGCAATACAACCCTGTTGGTGTGCGAAATGCGGTCTTGTCTTCATCTTCTATGGCCATTTGCACCTGGTGATACCCCTTATAGCAATCAAGGAAGTATTTCCACCTGAATGATGCCAATGAATCATTTTTTTCGTCAATTTCTGGTAAAGCATAGCAATCACGCGGGCATGCTTTGTTTAGATCTTTGTAATCCACGCATATTCGCCAACCACCGTTTCCTTTAGGGACCATCACTGGGCTGGCTACCCAGGTTTGGTAACGAACTTCTCTGATGATACCAGCGTTTAGCAACTCGGTGATTTGCTCTTGCATTGCGTCGTGCTTTATATCTCCCAGATGACGTTTTGTATGTACCACATTTTTAGCGTTTTCAGAAACATTCAGTCTGTGCTCCGCTATGTGCCGTGGAGCACCAGCCATATCAGTCGGTGTCCAGGCGAACACGTCCATGTTCTCAAATAACAACCTTTTTAGCGCCGCGCACGTGAGGTCGGGCATTTACTGGGCCTACAGTGACAGTTTGTTCTGGATATTTATTGTTCAGTATCCATTTTTCGGCTTCTGCGCGCGGTGCGGATTTGCTTGCTTTTGCCGGTCTGATTTCATCAGTTGTGAAGACCTTTTTGCTCGCTTAAATTATTGCTATCCCCGTCTCTGTTGGGAAACCAACAACTCAATGAGGACCTGAGCAGATCATAAAAAAATCACCTTGGGATTCTCTTCCCAGGAGGATATCATGTCTTGAGCTTGCTGGCAACACCATGTATGTAACTTCTTCTGTTCTTGAATTCCTTCCATCCGAGAGCAACACCGGGAATGATATCTGACCGAGAAGAAAAACGGCTTCATTGCAGAAACCAGTTAGTGGGTAATCTACCGGTTCTAAGCGCGCTTTGTCCTCTTGGTCGAATTGATTGAAGCATTGTTCGTAGATGATATCTGCGGTGCTCCCTGGATCAATGAAAATGTAGTCGGTTTGGTAATGACTGATCACGCCAGAAATAACTATAGGTCTTCTTTCTCTTGCCCCCCCGCACCACGGGGAAGACAACTTGTTTTTCGCGCCAAGAATCGTCTTGTGTGCGCTTGTTATAGTTCTTTCGTGGTCTCCGTGGACCCCCTTGAATCATGTGAGTTTCTAATTTCCTCAACTTTTTGTTGTCCGGGCCTTCTTCCCTTCTTTGAATTTGGTGATTATCGCGCTTTCCCCCTTTTACCAGATGGGTGAGCCTTCCGTCTTTCAGAGCTCTTTCTATCTCCTGCTTTAGGCTAAAGCATTCTTCGGTCGTGTGACCCGTGTCTTTGTGGAACTCGCAAAAAGATTTGGGTCTTGGCCCCTTTTGTTGCGCATCTGTAAAGGGGGTTTGAACTGGTGGTTCTCGGTTGACAGGACCTCGGAAGGAGTCTTGATTAGGGGTGTCCACTGCTTTTCTCTGTTTTCTCTATTAACTTCTTTCCGATGACTAATCTAGTTGATTGTATTGCGCGCATCTTCTCTTATCGGGCTCCTTTCTTTGTAGCTGGATGTTTTCCACGATTGGCCTTTGCCTTTCTTGTTGCGCCGATCACTTTGGCTGTAACTGTATTGACGGCTGTCATCGCCGGTCAATTGTTTATCGGTGCGCGCGATCGTCTTTGCTGCTTCTATGAAGGTGTCCCAATCTTTGGGGTCTCCATCTCTTGCTTTCAATCATTTGATCAGGTCATCACACTTCCCTGCCCTCATGAAGTACGCGCATCATCTTCTCGCCTACATCTCCGATTTCCAGACATTCCTTGTTATATCTGGTAATGAAGTCTTCTATGCTCTCATGGTCTTTCCTCCATATATTTAAGCAATCAACTGGATCTCTAGTATGCCTGCGCTGTTGTGAAAATTGCGCGAGGAACTTGTCTCGAAAATCGATCCATGATTTAATTCGTCCTGTTGGTAGGCTGTCAAGCCAGACGTGCGCTGTGCCGACAAAGGTTTGTGCGAAAAGATGACACCAAGTTGGTAATGTCCAGCCACCTGTTAACCCTGTGCCGTTGAAGACTTGGAGGTGGTCGTCAGGATCTGTTAAGCCCTTGTATTTACCCACGTTGTGTGGCAGTTTTGTCTTATCTATATCGGCTGTTGCAATCTCCCGGTTGAACTTAGAATTTTTAGCTATGCCTTCTGGGCGATAGTTCAACGAGAAGTCATGTTCTGCATTTGGATTGTACCCCGCGCGCTTGTGTGGTTTATACGCCTCATGTTCTGGTGGTAATCTGCTGAATACCGTGCTTTCTTTCTTGTACGTCGGGTCATTTTCTTCCTTGTAGCTATCCTATTCGTCATTTATGTTGCGTGGGCCCAAGCGGCTGTGCACTGGCTTTTTCTGCTGGTGCGTGTATTGCATGTAGTTGCTTTCCGTTTCGCCGTAAGTGTCGCGCGTATCGTGCACACTTTTCCTTCTAACGTTGGGTGTTTTCTCCGCTTTTGGGTTCCACGCATTTGTTTGTTGGGGCATGTGAGTGCTTGGAGGCCTTTGTGGTGGAGTGACAAAAGCGGACTGGTTAGCTTGTGCTTGGAGCACGGCTTGCTGCGCGTTGAGTTGCGTATAAACAAGGTTCAAAGACGCCATTTGCTCGGCATACTAGGAAGCCAGAGTTTTTCCTTCGGGTAGCCCTAAAAGTGCCGAGAAGTTCAACTATGTTTGGCCCGATGGAGCAGAGGGGCCAGCTCCATGGCTCGGTGTTGGAACTTCTGGAGATTCTTGGTTAACCACCCCGGGTGGGGGTTGAAAAGTAGCTCCGTTTGTTCTTTGATGGATAACTCTGGACGTGCTTCCAAAGATATCTGACATCTCGTTGTTTACTTGCCCTTCTCGGATCGTCTAGTTCCCTTGAAACCTTTGGACGTGAGCGGTGTCCGAGATTAGTTCAAAGGAAGAGATTTCTCCGTCTATGTGAGGTGAAGGGTTTGGTTTAGTCATTTAAAGAGATTTTTTGAAGAAAAAGGAGATGAAAGTGGTTTTGCAAAGAATGCGGTGGGCGCCAATGATGAAACACTGGTTAATACCGATGGTTAACTAGCTGGATCGTCTCTTCTGTGGGTTCAATCTCCTTCTCTGCTCACCAAATGACTAAGGTCCTGCAAAACAGCAACACCGTTAGCTCGTCAAGAGGGGAATATGGGGGTTTCCCTCTTAACCGGGATCCGGCGTGAGAATAAGTACTGTTTCGAGGAAGAAAACAGTGTGTGTTGTGAGTGAAAGTGGAGAAAATAGACTAGAAAAACCTGAATGATGAAGGGTCCTATTTATAGGCGGAGGGTGAAAGAGGGAGGAGCAACCTTGCCAGCTGCTATTGGGCGCCAGCTGTCCGACCAAGGGGAATATCCTCTTGGTCCCCTCTACCGTGGTCAGGATGGTGGTACACGTGGCGCGCCCATATTCGTTCATGCTGGAGAAATCGTGCAGCTTTTATCGGTCTGCTCCCGGATCCGTTGCAGGTCTACAAGGCGCTCGATTACTGGTGACATGTGTCGTCCTTTCTGTCGGAAAGAGCATCTTTGGTGCCATCTTGACGTCTTTCAGAAGCTTCTAGAAGCTTCTGGATTTATTTGCTGATGTAGGCACCATGTAGACGGGAAAAGTGGTGTGGTCCCTGCCATGTGGATGTGGAATTGGGACCATACCTCTTCAGGTGAGCTCTTAGGTTCAAACCTGGATATATAAAGACGATTAATTTAGAATCATTGAAGTAGTAGAGTAGAGCAAATATTGCCATCCAATAAATGTGTGAATTGACTATATACCATGTATATATACTCGCCTCCTTGAGTTTTAGCCCTGTTAAATGACATTATTGATGCTCAAACCTTGCAAATTTAGCATGTGTAAATTTGTCAAACAAAAAGTAGTTGAAAAACATTAAAGAATGGTTTTGTAACAGGGACAGAATAGTCATTTTCTATCCACCATTCTTGACTCTTGACTTCCCTCTCTCCTCCTTTCATAAGGCTGGAGGGTGTGGAGGGCGCCATGCCTCCACCTCAGCCATGTATAGCGCCCAAGGGGCTCCATATCCACACCCTCCTTGTTAAGTTGGGGGCGCCATAGTCACTTCGCCAACATGGTAACGCTGGAAGAAGGGGGTTATCAGTGGGGCCCACTAGTTTTAACCAATGAGATCTTTTTTTTTTTAATTTTGTTTAATAGGGGGCTCCATCCCATACCCTGCAATTTAAAGGGGAGGGGGGTTATAACGTGGCGCCTAGGTGGCGCTGACGTGTCCGTATAAAGCCCCATGGGGCTTCCTCCCACACCCTCTGGCCTAACTGAAAACGACTACAATCAACCTGTACGTACATATCCTTTACGGTTTCACACGTTTACACACGTGTGTATATATACATATTGGATTATATATATCACTATGAGAAGAATTAGGGCTGGTAAATACGATATGATGGCGGATGAAAGAGTGTGTTGTATGTGTGGCGACTTGGGCTTCCCTGACAAGATCTTCCGATGTATCAAGTGTCAACACCGCTTCCAACACTCGTATGTTTCACCGTATCTATGTCTTCTACACACACAACTATGGTGTATCTATATACTATATCTATAGAGGTCACTTAACTGTGTTGTAATCTATTTCTTGAACTCACACCACTTTCACCACCATCACCGTATACCACAAATCTTTGATATCCTAGTACTTCTATTTCGTTGCCTGACCCCTCGATTTTTTTCGCTCAGTAGTGTTATGTATGTAGCTTCCTTATAGAAATTTTTGGGTATATAGTTTTCAACCCCCGGTTCTATAGAAATTTCTGGGTATATATGTTTTCAACCCCTATCGGAAATCTCAAGCTTCGCCACTGATAATAGCCAATGATCAGGAAAATTTGAAGTATGTTATATTGTTATGTACACACCTGTATGTGTTTATAGGTGGTATAGGAAGATGATAAATGTTTCTAGGAGGTTTTTAGAAGTGTTTTGATTTCTCGGGAGTTTGCTACTCAGGATAATGAACTCTAAATTTTTTTTGAGACGAGATATACGTGGCAAACGGACTATATCCAAACGGACTATTTTTTTAATGGCTAAACTTGCACTCTATGAGAATTGAACTACTAACCTCTTCCATCCTAAGCTTTATCTAACTCACCAACGCCACTGGTAGCGGACTTTAACTAAGCTTCCTTTTTTTTACTAGCAGACTTCCTAGAAACTAAAGAAAAGATCATACTCCTAGAAACGTTTAAAAAATTTGCTAGAACACCTAGAAATAAAAACAATTCTTATGAATATATATTTGAAAACATTATATCACAATTGTTAGAATTTCTGGCAATTTGATTGTACATCTTCTAAGAAATCCAAGCTATGTTAATGGCAGGTGGGATTATACTTATTTCATTTATAATTATGACATGAATTTTAGTTTTTTTTATATATATGATTGCATCATGCTTTATATGTGTAGGTATTGTAGCAACATTATACTTGTTTAAATATATGTATAGGTATTGTAGCAACGATTATAGTGAATCATCAGAGCCAACAGAGGTATGTGAATGGTGTCAAACAGCCGAAACCGAAACCGAAACCAAAACCAAAACCAAAACCAAAACCGAAACCTCAAAACAACGTGGTTCGTCCAAGAAACCAACCTCAAAACTGGACACCGGAGTTAGCAACCGATCAGAATATTCCGGTGACAAGATCAAGCAACATGACCGTGAAGCGAGTAATTCGGAAAAAGGAAAGTCACCCACCGGTGCTCCTTCACCGAGGACTGCTACTCGAAGGTACAAGCTTCTCAAGGATGTCATGTGTTAAAAGAAACACACAAACAAACAAATAAATATCAATAATTTGAAAAAAGCAAATGGAATGTGAGAGCAATAGTTTACTTGAGTATGAACAACTGTTGTTTGTTTGACCAGGGCTTTTGTTTTTGTGTTACATATAATTGTATGGTTCTACATAACTTCTTATATGTCTTCTAAGATGATATGCATTATGGAGTTGTGTAATTTAACCTCCTACTTAATATTGTTTGGAGTCACCGACAGATTACCGACGAAAGGCAGTAAATATGATAAAATAAACCAAAAACAAATTTTATAAATATTTTTTTGTGATCGGTTGGTGAATTTATCGCGGCTGTCCAAACTGACAATGACAACCAATATGATGGTAATCCGTCAGTGTTAGCCTTCGTCTGTGATTCCTGTTAAATTCCGTTTGTAACACGTCGGTAAATTCTCTACCCACGCCATCGTGAGATGTTTATGACGAATGCGTCTGTCACTTAAAGCCCTCTGTCTTTTAGTGTAAGAGTTCGATGTGTTTTTTTTACTTAACATTAGATCTACAAACAAATGAAAGAGAAGAGCCATAATTAATTAATTTTTGAAAGAACATGCATGAACTATATATTGATAGAAAACACTTCCTTGTGGTTTGCATAAATCACATGTTTTTCATGTTCTTGTCTTGTTTGTATTGTATAATGTTATTTACTCCACCATATGACCCCAACAAAACATTTTTTTTTACTTACTAAAATTACACCTAGACCTCCTACACTTCTTGGCTTGCAAACTGTAGACAAATCTACAATCTAATGATTCATTGTTGTATCGTACAATATTGCTTATTGATATTTGTTGGCACTCTTAAAACTACATCATAAAGTTGTACAATTCAACCTACTAAACTCACACCATATGAATTGCTAACTTGGATTTTGTTATATTTATATCTCTGATGCGTGAGTAGCGTTATATAATTTTAATTATATTTTTAGCCATTTTTAACTCTTTAGTCAAGTTTTAAATTTATAAAACACGATATTTTACTAACACTAAACACACATATGGGCAAGCGCACCCATCGTGAGCGTAGTATAGCGGTGGCAAGATACCGAGGTCGTCCAAGGACACAAGAGCTTTAATTACCGGTTTATCCTCAACGTCTAATCAAATCAAAAATTTAGAAAAATGTTTTAAACATGAAAATAAAAACTAAAAATGCTGAAAATAAAAATAAAATAAAGACAGATAGACAAGATGAATCACTTGGATCCGACTCGCCTTTAGTGTAACCTTTGATGTTTTCCGCACTTTTACACTTTTTAAGAGATTATCTTAGTTATAGTAGTAGACCCCTCTTTTGAAGGTAACGTTACCCTCAACCCAGTCGTTTGAGTCAGCAAGGATACAATCCTAAAGGGTTGGATTATTAGAAGATAATTAATTAAGTTATTAATGCGTAATGTGGTAGGCCGCTCTTTTGAATGTGACGTTACCCTCGGCTAAGTGGTTTGAGTCAGCAGCGATACAATCCCAAGTAGCCGGGTTAATGTATTAATAGTAGTTTACATATGAGAGGATCAAACCATTCGCACCGCCGCCATCCAATACCAGTGGGTATTGAAGGAGGTCCTAGTAAGCTTGACCCAGGTCCTTGCAGGATCTATACACTAAACAAGGCAAGAACCTTACCAAACCATTCCCTTAACCCCCGACTAGGTAGCCAACATATCTCTATATAGACCGTAGAGATATGAATGGTGTAAATCTTTTATTTTATATAGACAGTAAAATAACGCCAAGACACCACAGACAAATGATATGGAAGTTTCACCTTCAACATAAGAAACTAGTTATTAAAGTCATTAATACAAAACCAAACAAAAAGTGCGAAAAGATAAAAAAAAGTATTACACTAAATGCTTGTCTTCACGAAGTGATGTAAGAGACTTAAGTAAACATGACCTTTGATTGTTAAGAACTCTTACTATCAATCTTGGATCTCGAGACTACTACACACACTCTATGATGAATGATGGATGATGGTGGTGGATGAGGGTGTTGCGATGGTGGTGGAGTGTGGGTGAAGTGGGAGAGAGGTGGTTTGTCAAGGGATGCCATTGAAGTGAACCAAGCACCTCTATTTATAGCCTGCACAGAAGCCCGGACACGGCCCCGTGTCCACTCGGCACGGCCCCGTGTCCATCCAATTTCTCTTTCTTCATTAATTGCAGTTTGTCTGCATTAGTTGACCACGCCCCCGTGTCTGCTAGCACGGCCCCGTGTGCAGAAGCGTATCTGTACTATCAAGATTTACTTGGATTCTGCGAATCTTAGTGTTGACCATGGCCGTGTGGAGCTGGGCACGCCCCCGTGTTGGGGAATAGAAGCTTCTACGCTTTTGTCTTTTCTGCAGACACTTGAGCACGCCCCCGTGTCCGTTGGGCACGGGGCGTGTTCAGCCTTCTGATGTCTTGTTTTTGCTTCGGAAGATGCTGTCGAGGGGTCGGGCATGCCACGTTTTTCCTTTTCTTGTATTTGTGTTATATTTAGCTGCATTTTTGCTTCTTTTGTTCATTTGCGCTCATTTAATCCTAAAAATACAAAAGGAAGACAAAAGCACACTTTTTTCCAATATTAGTACTAAAAAGAGTTAGTTTTATGGCTCATTTGATGTAATTTATATGTTGCATTTTAGACACATCAAATACCCCCACACTTGAATCTTTGCTTGTCCTCAAGTAAAACTTTTTATAATGTGGCTTACACACCAAAATGGAATGGGTAGAAGAGAAGTTTTGGGCTTGTCTTTGAGTGTCGGGATTCCAAGATCTTTATTAGGTTTTATTTTTATATTATTTACAATCCTATTCGTTATGATTTATTTAGAACATTATATAAGAGAAATTACTTTTTATTTGGGCATAGCCTTTTTAAAATTCCATTTATATACAAGTTCACATACCTCACGGGAGATCACTCAACACTCGGCCGAAGATGTATTTTTGTGAAACACTCGAGACCGGCATGGAACTTATTTCTACCATATGCTTGCCAAGCAATCAATCCTCCTCCTTTTAACTATAAACCGTTGTAAATATCAAGAGGACTTGGGGAAGGGTTAGGCTTGGGTTAAAGGTAGGTGGTTTTGGGTTAGTGGTTAGTAGAAAAGGGAGAAAATGCGTAAAAAGCGTCGGTTTTCGTAAAACTTTTTGTTTTTGTGACCTTTTATTCCAATGAAGCATTTTTTAAACAAAGTTTCTTTTGTTGAACTTGTTTGTTTATTGCTAGACTTCATCATATATATATATATATATATATATATATATGAAATGTCACATGAAGACCGAGCTTTTTACTAAAATAAAGGGTTTAAAATGAAAAGGGGTTTTGGTGGGTAAAGAGTGTTTGTTTTGTGGGTTAAGAAATGAAAAGGTTTAGGCTCAAAGGGGTTAAATAGAGGGATTTTGGATAGGTGGTAAAAAAAAGAAAAATAATGGTGTTGAAAGAAAAAGGGTTAGTCCTAATGCCTCCATCATTTACTTACTTGGGTTTAAGTTGGTAAGGACTGAGAATGTATCGTCATGGCAAGTTCTAGAGTCGTAAGAAACCAAGCGGCTATTCACACAAGAAACGAAAAATGAGCATTTAGTTTAAAGATGTGTATTTATATGCTCAATTAAAGGCTCAAAACTCACTTTTTGTGGGAATGAGTTTTTAATGTGATCAAGTATATATAATCAAATTTTAACTAGCTTTGGCATGCCGTTTCACAATTTTCTTATGTTGGTTCTTTTTATCATAACGCTATCGGTTGTAATTTTGTAAAAATATAACCTTTTTAGAACTTGTTATTCCTAATTTAAACGAAGACAAGTAAAAAAAATGAAAAGTTTTTTGAAAAAAATTGGGGTGTTTAGCGGTTCCAATAGAGTTTTGTGTAAGGCTTGTAATTAGGACTTGCAAAATTCAAGGTTTTAGCATCCTCCCACACTTAAATTACACATTGTCCTCAATGTGTCCTAAAAATAAGTTTTTAGGTTGATTGAATGTGTAAAAAGGTGTGTTAAAAACAAAAATTTATGTTACTAGGTATCTGGACACGGGCCGTGGTTTCCGGGCACGGCCCCGTGTTCAGATTGCCCGTAACATAAAGTAACAGAAGGCTGGGCACGAGGGCGTGTTCAACGAACAAGCCCCATGTCCAGTTACCCGAACTGGGCGTTTTTCTGCAGATCATTGAGCACGGGGCGTGTTGGCTGAGCACGGCCCGTGCTGAACTTGTTGTAATGAAGAAAAAATATCGGGAGGCTCTATTTTTGTGCATGGGGCGTTGGTTCAAGCTTCCCTTAGTATCCTTCACAATCCCGAGTGTGTTTTACCCATTACAACATTATCCAAACACCAAATAATTTTGAAAACCATCATTCATTAAATAGAGAGAATTACAATAAGGTCCTAGAAAAATAAAGAAAGATAGAAAGTTAAAAAGAAAGTTCCTAAGATAATTAGGTCAAGTGATACATGAAATCATCCTAAGGAGTTCTACCCTTATTGTAGAAATAACAAAAGCCCGAAAAATAGCTTCCCGGTATTTTAAAGGCGTTGTAGAACTCGGAACCGAGAGGTGTCCCCTAGATGTCGTTGAGCCATTCCTCTATCTCTTTCGGGAGGAAGAAGGCGGGCTCATTTTCCTCAACATCTTGTGGGGGAGGAGCGGCGAGGACCGGGACTCCATGGAGTATGTCTCGAGGGGGGTCCGCATGCACAGCGTACCATTCGGCCGGTATGATAACTTCTGGTACCACATTCCATGCCCTTTGTGTAATGATTGGTACCAAATGAGGAGAAGCGAGGATATTCAACCTTTGGTGCAAAAGGTTGACCTCCCTAACACACCCTTCTAGACCAACTGATAAATGATTGATACGGGCGACCAGAGCTTCCTCAACCCCCGTCATTTCGTCTATGGCCTCTCTCAAGTCATAGACATAGTTGACGAGGGAGTCTTCTCCCGATGACCTTCTCCTTTGTCGATTGTTTCTGGAGTGTGATGATGATGTTCCACTGTTTCTGCTCGACATTCTAAGAAAACAAACCAAAAGAATTCATTTTAGTGAAACAGTACCTTGAACACGGCCCCGTGCTCACCGAGCACGGCCCCGTGTTCACCTCTCTGTAGATTTTTGGAACAAGGAATCTTGGAGTTTTAAATTATTTTTCTGATTTTTGAAGCATTTTTAAGCAGAAATAACTTAAAACAGTGTTGTAAAACTTTATTTTTAACAAGATTCCTTGAATAAAAATCTAGCAAATATCACAATAAAGCTTGAATCTATGGTGATTTCAAGCACTAATAGAGGTGTTGAGGAAAAAATTGTTGGTGCATCCGTCTGTCGTCTACGTCTTCGGTCGTGTCTCAGTTCGTTGCGAAGATTGATCAAGCATGATGTCATGATGACATCATCAAAGTGATGTCATCAATGACATCATTACACATAAGACAAAAGTATATATGTGAATTAGATGAGATATCGGTCAACATGCAAACTTTTCTGATTTCGTTTATACGGCTAGTCAAAGGTCTCGCTCATGAGTCAAATTGTAGATTTCGCTTATAAGTCATGTTGAGGTCTCGCTCATACGTACATGTCCGTATGAGCGAAATCAGCAACCATATATATAGGCATAGGAGCGAAATCACATTCATAGTTCAGGGTATTGTCTTCCGGTGAGCCACGAAGTGCTGTCGAAGTGTCGACAGGTTGTAAACGTCTTCCAGATTAATAAACTCGACAGTTTATAGTGTATACGTGCTGAATTACATTGAAACACTTGTTTCCGCCTCTTGTTTCGATGAAAAACTCTTCTACACGACTCGTTTAGGTCGGAATTCGATCCTACAATTGGTATCAGAGCCAGTGAAGAAGAGTTTTCTACAATTCAGCCGTAAAATCTGTTTCTACACCATTCTTTTTCGAAAATTGAAACTTTTTTACGGTCAGAATCGGTTATAATTTTTACAGTGTGTTCGGAATTATCAACTAACAAAGCCTTGAAAGTTTCAAATTAAAATTCGATCAAAAACTTGTATTTTTTGAGGTTCCGCTCGAAAAGTTACGGTTGAAAAGTGATGTCAGCAACATTTCATGTTGATTCCGCTCATAATACATCGTGATTCCGCTCTTGTGTACGCCTGATCTCGCTCCATTGTCATCATATCATTTAGATTCCGCTCATGTGAACATGTTAATTCCGCTCATGTGAACACTTTGATTCCGCTCATAAGTACATTGATTATTTCGCTCATATGTCATCGTGTTTCAGCTCAAATAGTGATTCAATAGATTGTGTGATACGTGTCTCTATCTGATCAAGTGTCATAATTTCATGTGTATTAAAATCGGTTTACATGAGATAATAATAAATTCAGTGTGTCAGTCGGTCACATGTGATTTCATAGTCCAAGAGTTTACATGTGATGATGGATATCTCATATTCTTGATAATCTCAATTTCCAAATAAAGTGTTGACAAAGTGCATATGATTAATAAATGACAGTCGGTTAGTGGGAATTGTAGGTCCAATTAAAACTTGATATAAATTGAAATTGTCGGCCATGATGGATTAAAAAAAAAAAAAAAACATTGTTTGTTGTCGGAAGCATGTGATGTACATTTAAGGGCCTGTGATTGTTTGTCTGACATTTAAAGTTGTTGAAAGTTGTCGAGTAGATGCATTTTACAGTCCAATAGTATAAATGATAATATTTTGTTTACAACAGTTCTCGTAAATCTCATTTAGTCGAAATCATATTGTATTGTTTGTTATAGTTTGTTGGACACTATACTAGGTCCATGTGATTCTTTGTGTTTAAAAATTGCTCGGCCCATATGATATAACAATCTTGGCCTAATACGTATAGTTTCATCATTTGTATAGTGTGATTTTGTGATATATTAGATTACATGTGCTAGTAGATCGAGTTCTGTGCAAATTTAGTTCAAATTGTTTAAATAGAATCAACAGGTCTCGTGGTTTGAGTCTTGGTTCCTGTCGGTTCTCGCAAAAGACAATTCAGTTCGTTTGTCAGTCAGGTTATTTTGTGTGGTCAAGTTGCGTATTAAAGTCATCGACTCACTTGAAAGTTTCGTACGGGTTGGAGTTCAAAAAGCTCAAAGGGTCAGGTCAATCGAATTTAATCCAGGTCATTCAGTCCGCACAGTTGGTCAACATTCAGTCCGCACAGAAAATCATCAGTTCGAGTAACAAATTTTTTTCGGTTAATTGATAAACGTTTAAACTGATTGTATGTTGTTTGGTGTCGACAGGTAATTGTCAGTTGTTTCTCGAAGTGTTTTGTCGAAGTATATTCAATTTTCGAAGACATGGACGAGGAATTCTACAACGCGTTTGCTACGCCAGTCGCTCCCGTTACTGCTGCAGAGAATTTATACAGTGAAAATGAGACGGGAACTCATCAAAAGCCGCCAAAGCTCATGTACATTGAAGACTTCAAAGGATGGCAAAATCGATTTGAGAACTGGGTGCAAGCTTACAAATTTGATGCATGGTGTTCGTTGGAGAAAGACTATGAGAAACCGAAAAACGAATGTGGGCTTGTAAAGGATTTCAGTGACTTTACGGAAGCTGACAAATTGAAGTATACTAGTGAGAAAATGATGATCAGTATTCTTCAACAGGCAATCAAAGAAGATATATTTGTTTTGCTTCAACACGATAATACAGCTAAGTCAATTTGGGAAGCATTGATTCAGAAATTCAAAGGAAGCGCGGATATGATTAAAAACAGAAAGGCGTTGCTGAAGAAATCATTCGATATGTTTGTAGCTTTTGATTACGAATCAACGAAACAGACAATTGACAGATATTGTCATCTTGTCTTGGAAATGGGGAGATTGGATATAAAGAAGGATGATGAGGAATGGGTGGATAAACTTGCTGAGGCATTACCACAACAGAAATGGGGAACTTATTTGTTGATTATCAAACACATGAGAAAATCTGAGAATATGAGTCTAGCAAAGTTTATTCAAAAGATTGAAGAGCATGAGTTGGATATTCAGAAAACGGCTATCATGACGAATCCAAACGCCAAACAAGATATCAGTTTGTATTACTGAGGGAACAAGTTTGAGGCTACTCCCAGCCCGAGCCCAAAGATCCAAACTGGTTTCAGTGCTGACAGTTCATCTGGAACAAAGGGTAGTAGTGTGACACAATGTGGTGGATCTTCACCTTCGTTCTCAAGTTTTGATCCAAACAGCACAACATCAAGTTCTCAACGACAAAACTCAACAAATCTTCAGTGCAATGTTACTTTAAACATTCAAAATGGTCAGAATTTGTCTCCGGAAGTTGCCAAGCAACACATGGCATCACTGGTTACTATGTTAGAATCTTTCGAAAGTTTGATCGGTGGGAAGATTGGGAATCCGATGCTTACCAAAGAAGATTACGACCAAATTGATGCTGAAGAACTTGAAGTAATGGATATCAAATGGTGCTTAGCAAGTGCTTGGAGGAGAGCTGAGAAGTTTCAAGAGATTACTGGTAGGGATGAATTTCGAGGAATGGCTACCTCTCCATTGGGATTTGATAAATCAAAGGTTACCTGTTTCCGTTGTAAAGGAAAAGGTCATTTTAAACGAGAGTGCAAAAGTAAAGAAACTACCGGGAATTAAGATAGAAACAATTATTATCAGAAATCAATCTTCCATCAGACTACTCAACAACCTCAAATTGTACATGCTCATGCTACTGATGATGGAAAGAAGAAAGCTTTACTTATCCATCAAGATGATGAATTTGTTGCTGAAGGATTTAGTTGGGATAAATACATACCTGGTTCAGCTTGTGTTGCAAGAATACTAGGTGAAGAGGCTAGTGAGAAAAGAATCCCGATATTTCCTGATCTTGGAAGCGATGTGGATACCGATGATGAGGAAGAACATCTCAACAGAGCTAGAAAAGGCATTGATCCTACTAGTTTTAATTTGTTTTTTGCAGATAAAATGGAGATGCTGTATCAAAAGAAGATGGCAAGATTGAGGAAAGAGTTGGAAGCAACAAGAATGCTAGCTAATGAAAAAGCAAAGACAGAAGCTGGAAAAGAGAATGTTGAACCAGCAACTGAGAAAGTAGTTGAGAAAGTTGTTGAAGTGGAGAAAGTGGTGGAGAAACTCGTTGAAATTGAAAAAATAGTCGAAGTTGAAAAAATTGTGGAAGTAGAAAAACTTGTTGAAGTTGAAAAAGTTGTTGAAGTAGAGAAAATTGTCGAAGTAGAGAAGATCATCGAGGTTGAAAAGATAGTTGAAAAATTGGTTGAAGTTGAAAAACCATGTTCGAATTGTTCAGAATCTTGCAAAGTTTGTGAGGAGAAAGATATGAAGATTGCTGATTTAGAGAAGATTAAAGAAGATTTATTGTCCGATGTGAAGTATGTAAAGGAGTCGTACGATGTGCTGAACAGGACAGTTGATAGTCTGAAAAAGACGAATACAGAAACCGAAAAAGCAATGGATAAAATGAGTGCAACATTAATGACAAAGCAGAAAGTCATTAATGAGTATATTGAAGATTGTGCTAAACTGAAGAAGGAAGTGGAACTTGAGAAGATTGAGAGTGAAAGGATTAAACGATTACTGTTGAGTTATACTACATGTGATTATCTGATTGATCGTGTTTATCCTACTGTTGCAGGTCTGGAAGCGTTCATGGACAAAAAAACTGAAGATACTGATACTGGTAAGAAACCAAGTGTCAAGTATAACAGATGTCCGCCCCCGATCCATGAAACTTATTCTCCAAGGAATCCTAACGAGGAGCGTCTAAAAAAGGCAGTCAACATCAAGTTAAAGTCTGAAATCATTGATGAATTACCAGACAATATTGATGTCACATTCACAGCGTCTGACACTGATCATGAGTCCGAGTTATTAAAGAAAGTGGTCGATCAGGTGTTAGATATGGATGAAGAGTCAAAACCGGAGTCTGAGTCTGATAGTCCGAGTTCGTCAGAAAAGAGTCCGAGTTCATCGGTTAACAGGGTCAACAATAGAGAATTTCTATTATCAAAATCTAATTTGAATGACTGGTCAATCAAAGTGGCTTATACTTTGTTTGATTCAGACAAATTATATTCTGATGAGGAATTTCCAATAAGAAGTGTCAAAACTGAAATGATCAAACAGGTTTTCAAATTAACAGAAATTAATATTTCTGAAATAAAAGATTTAAATCTTGCTGAAAAACCTAAAAAATACACTTCAAGAGTTCAACAAAGATTGAACAAGAAAAAGGGTTACGGTCATGGTTCAGGTTTTCAAAAGAAATCAAACCATAATGGTAATCTCAAAAAGAAAGGTCTTGGTTTTATTTCATCAGAAAATTATAAAAATCAGAAAACTTATAAACCAAAAACAAAATTTGTTTCAGGAGGAAGTTCAGAGGATGAACAGAAGAAACCGTTCTGGAAGCAGTCAAACCAGGAGTTTCTTGCTGAAGTGAAGAAGAATGTGAGAAGATTTGCTGAAAGAGTTGATAGAAGAACATGTTTTAAATGTCAGGAAGTTGGACACATAGCTTGGAATTGCCCCAAGACCAACTACCAAAAATAGGAAGTTTCTTCTAACTCTGTTTTGAGAAAGACTTGTGTTGATAAGAAAGAACAACCTGTAAAAATTGTTAAAAAGTTTGAAAATTCTACTTCTGAGGAAGGAGAAAGTTCAAAACGGTTTTACAAAAGAAAAGGTGATTTGAGTAAACAAAAGTGGGTGGTTAAATCTGAGGGTAATTCTGACAATGAATCTGATTCCATAAAATCAGAGGAGTCATCTGTTGAGAAAAAGATTGTGAATTCCGTTCCAGAAGTGAACGATGAGAATTTTCCTAAATTGTCAAAAGAAAATTTGATGAAGAAAGTGGGAAAGGTAGAGATCTCAAATCAATTCTTCGCTGATGAGGGAGAATTTGATGTTGAGAAGGCTTTCAACGGGAAAGTCAAACATATTTTTGGTAAGATGGTAGACAGGAAGGTAAAGGATGCTAAAGAGTTTTACAAATCAAAATGTTAGTGGGACAGTTGTTTGCCACCAAAATCACCCAAGGCTGATCAGGCTTGGGTGGATATAATGTTTGAGTAAAAACCGGACTTGCCGGAGCTCCCAGGTTGGTAAGAGTGGAGCAGGAATCGGCATCTTTCTTAGCATATGATCCTACAATTGGTACAGTTGGTAAAGTACAGGTGGTATATTTAAATTGTTATATTTTGATTTACAAGTGGTTATGGTTGGTGAATGAACCTGTAAGTGGTTGAAAGAGGTTTTCTTTGACAAGTGGTTAATCAAGGTCATTAAGTTGAACTTGATTGGACCATACTTACAAGTGATATTTTGGAGAATAATGTGATGAACCCCTAACCTACAAATGGTTTCTTAAAATCAACGAAATTATTTTCCGGAAAAACCGTTTGATTAAAACAAACTTAAGTGTTTTGAAATCACAATGGGAAAATAGTTTGTTGTAAGGGGGAGTTCTGATTGTTTATGCCAAGTGGATGGCGAATTGAAGCAATTTAATATCGGTTGTCTCTTTATTGTATAGTTTGTTTTCAAATTTCCTAAAATGTGTTTGCATTTTAGGGGGAGTAAAAATTTTCAGAAAATCCAAAAACATTTGAAAATTTGAAAAATACAAAAACATGATAAAATTCAAAATTGAGTTTTGTTGTCAAAAAGAGGAAATGATAGTACATCAGTGGACTATCACAACATGCTAAAGAATTGGAAAGTTAAAAAGTGATAAACGGTCTCACTGATGATGTGTCAGTAGGTTTTTGCACATTTAGTAGATTGTGACGAGATATAAACATAAATTTCAAACTTGCTTGTTCTGTGGGTTAACACAAACTTGGATATATAGGTAACCCCTGAAATCTTGTTTGAAAGGTCCCTTATTATGAGAGACTAGGTCTTTATGCTCAGTGATATCTGGGGTATTATCCCGGGACTTCTGCTGAAAGAAATTTCTGACCTAGTCCCCGGATAATGCTTTCTGCAAATGCTTGAAACATAGCATCGCCCTCAGCAAGCTGATGAAACAATAAAATTGATAGTCGCTGCTGTTGTAATGCAAAAGATCCTCTAAAGGGGACACACCAAAAGTCGAAGCCGTCATCTCTCTGCGTATCGAAAGATCGACCTGAGCTCTCACGGCCCTCGCTCTATAATTTATTCCCTTACAGATATCATCTGTGGTATACTCACCTGTAAGACTGAATATTGGGATCTGGATACGGGAGTATATTCAAGTAGTGGGACACACGAATAATTTCAAGAGCTTAAAACATTAACCTCGTATCTCGGATCAATTGAACTTTGTGTGAAAATTTAAGTGGATCAATATACTGACAATCTAGGTGAATTGTTTAGAACTGAAAATGAAATGAAGCTTAACGGTGTTGGTGATTTGTCTCAAAAACTGATATGATCCTCTAACGCAAACTCACAAAAATATTGTATGTAAATATTTTATTTCTGCATTTCATTTCTTTTATTTCAAAAATCCAAAAAGATTTTCGGTGTGTTTTAGCATAAATTTTGAAAAAAAAAATCAAAAAGATTTTAGACAACTGATGTTGAAAAGCTGATTTTCAAATTTCCGAGTGCTGAACATGATGAACAGGTTTGGGAAAATTTGTTTGAAGATGTTTGAAATGAAAAATGATATATATTCATGTGGTTCATCAGAAATTGTCATGATAAATCTTTCTATTCAGGGTTGTATCTTCAAGAGATTAGCAAAGTTTCTAAATTTGTTATATCTTATCTTTTATGAAACTTACTTTTGGGTAGAGAATATGCAAGTGAATCAGGTTACGATACCTGAACCTGTGAAAGCCAGACTACGATCCCAGTACAAGTTGAGGGGGAGTCTGTTAGTGAAAGAGAGTATGAACATGCAAGAGCTAGGAGCCAGAGATCCTGAAAGAGAATTGAAGATAGGATAAAGCCAGATAGAGATTCTGAAGGAAGACCAAAGACTGATAAAGACAGAAGATTGAAAAGACTCGACACTGAAGACTCCGTCAACATCCGAGGGGGAGTTTGTTGGTGCATCCGTCTGTCGTCTACGTCTTCGGTCGTGTCTCAGTTCGTTGCGAAGATTGATCAAGCATGATGTCATGATGACATCATCAAAGTGATGTCATCAATGACATCATTACACATAAGACAAAAGTATATATGTGAATTAGATGAGATATCGGTCAACATGCAAACTTTTCTGATTTCGTTTATACGGCTAGTCAAAGGTCTCGCTCATGAGTCAAATTGTAGATTTCGCTTATAAGTCATGTTGAGGTCTCGCTCATACGTACATGTCCGTATGAGCGAAATCGGCAACCATATATATAGGCATAGGAGCGAAATCACATTCATAGTTTAGGGTATTGTCTTCCGGTGAGCCACGAAGTGCTGCCGAAGTGTCGACAGGTTGTAAACGTCTTCCAGATTAATAAACTCGACAGTTTATAGTGTATACGTGCTGAATTACATTGAAACACTTGTTTCCGCCTCTTGTTTCGATGAAAAACTCTTCTACATGACTCGTTTAGGTCGGAATTCGATCCTACAAAAATGAAGAAGAAGATAATAGACAAAAGTGGAAAAGACAAGATGGTTGTTGAGAACCTTCTTTAGAATATACCTAGTTATGGTATATGTGAAGATCCCACCAAATCTCTGTCTTTGGAGTGGTCCAAGAGTGCAGGAATCTTGCTGCATTTATAGAAAACGACAGCACGCTGGACACGGCCCCGTGTCGGCTGGACACGGCCCCATGTGCAGACGAGATTCTGACACTTTTTGTCCATATTCTGATCGAAAGTCAAACGAGAATCTTTTGGTGGACACGGGGGCGTGCTGATCTGGACACGGCCCCGTGTCTAGAAGCTGTTTATGAAGTTTTTTCTATTTTTAAGGAACAACACCGAAGTGCCTGAGATACCTAAGTTGCCCAAGATTTAGACGAGAACGCAAGAGGTTATCGGAAAGGGTGATTCCTATGCTAAATGTAGGTGGACAAGTCCAACCCTTATCCGGCTCTCGTTAAAGAAGGTGTATGTCGAATCGCTCAGGTCTATGTGTGCATCGAAGAAAGTCGATGGGGAGTCCTTCACGACACAATTGACACAGGGACGACTATCGCTCAAGTCTTCGCAAGAGTTAGAGGTGATTTCGGGAGCGACGATGTTGTTTTTTTCCGAATGCGATCTCAATAATTCTTCTTGGGCGTTGTCTTGAGATGAATTAGTTATGTCCATCTCAAGCTCTTTTATCCAATTAAGAATTAGATCTTCCAATTGAAAACATTCTTCAAGAATCATTTCATTTAGAATAGATGATTGAAAGCATTCTAGGGAGAGATAGCGATTATTTTTACTCTCGCCCCTCTTAAGGCTACAGGAAAACGATGCATCTATATAGTGGGGAGTGTAATTTAAAAAATAACATTTTAAATCTTCATGAGTTCCGCCACATATGTAACACCACGTACCATAAGAGGAGCGGTAGAAAAAAACAGTATCGCTCATGGTTGTGTCATAAATTACCAACCGTCGGGATCTTACGGTTATGTTTTCAGTATTTGATACTTGGGCACGGGGCGTGTTGATTGGGCATGGCCCCGTGTTCAGCTACTGTCTGACTTAAAACAGGATTGCCAGTACCAAAGATTGGGCACAGGGCGTGTTCAGCGGGCACGGCCCGTGTTGAGCTCTGTAGAAGCTAAAAATTTAAGAAAAATCCTAAAAAAACATAAAAATAAGAAAAACGATTAGGCCGTTGATTCCTAACTTTCTTAAAATCCTTGTGTCCCCGGCAACGGCGCAAAAAACTTGATGCGTGTGCAGCGTTATATAATTTTAATTATATTTTTAGCCCTTTTTAACTCTTTAGTCAAGTTTTAAATTTATAAAACACGATATTTTACTAACACTAATCACACATATGGGCAAGTTCACCCATCGTGAGCGTAGTATAGCGTTGGTAAGATACCGAGGTCATTCAAGGACACAAGAGCTTTTAATACCGGTTTATCTTCAACGTCTAATCAAATAAAAAATTTAGAAAAAGGTTTCAAACATGAAAATAAAAACTAAAAATGCTGAATATAAAAATAAAATAAAAACAGATAGACAAGATGAATCACTTGGATCCGACTCGCCTTTAGTGTAACCTTTGATGTTTTCCGCACTTTTGCACTTTTTAAGTAGGCCCCTCTTTTGAAGGTGACGTTACCCTCAACCCAGTAGTTTGAGTCAGCAAGGATACAATCCTAAAATGTTGGATTATTGGAAGATAATTAATTAAGTTATTAATGCGTAATGTGGTAGGCCCCTCTTTTGAAGGTGACGTTACCCTCGGCTAAGTGGTTTGAGTCAGCAGGGATACAATCCCAAGTAGCCGGGTTAATGTATTAATAGTAGTTTACATATGAGGGGATCAAGCCATTTGCACCGCCGCCATCCAATACCAGTGGATATTGAAGGAGGTCCTAGTAAGCTTGACCCAGGTCCTTGCAGGATCTATACACTAAACAAGGCAAGAACCTTACCAAACCATTCCCTTAACCCCCGACCAGGTAGCCAACATATCTCTATATAGACCGTAGAGATATGAATGGTGTAAATCTTTTATTTTATATAGAAAGTAAAATAACGCCAAGACACCACAGACAAATGATAAGGAAGTTTCACCTTCAACATAAGAAAGTAGTTATTAAAGTCATTAATACAAAACCAAATAAAAAGTGCGAAAAGATAAAAAAACAAAAGTATTACGTTAAATGCTTGTCTTCACGAAGTGATGTAAGAGACTTAGGCAAACATGGCCTTTGATTGTCAAGAACTCTTACTATCAATCTTGGATCCCGAGACTACTACACACACTCTATGATGGATGATGGATGATGGTGGTGGATGAGGGTGTTGTGATGGTGGTGGAGTGTGGGTGAAGTGGGAGAGAGGTGGTTTGTCAAGGGATGCCTTTGAAGTGAATCAAGCACCTCTATTTATAGCCTGCACAGAAGCCCGGACACTGCCCCGTGTCCACTGGGCACGGCCCCGTGTCCATCCACTTTCTCTTTCTTCATTAATTGCAGTTTGTCTGCATTAGTTGACCACGACCCCGTGTCCGCTGGGCACGGCCCCGTGTGCAGAAGCGTATATGTACTATCAAGATTTGCTTGGATTGTGCGAATCTTAGCGTTGACCACAGCCGTGTGGAGCTGGGTACGCCCTCGTGTTGGGGAATAAAAGCTTCTACGCTTTTGTCTTTTCAGCAGACACTTGAGCACGCCCCCGTGTCCGCTGGGCACGGGGCGTATTCAGCCTTCTGATGTCTTGTTTTTGCTTGGGAAGATGTTGTCGAGGGGTCGGGCATGCCATGTTTATTCCTTTTCTTGTATTTGTGTTAGATTTAGCTGCATTTTTGCTTCTTTTGTTCATTTGCACTCATTTAATCCTGAAAATACAAAAGGAAGACAAAAGCACACTTTTTCCAACATTAGTACTAAAAATGGTTAGTTTTATGCCTCATTTGATGTAATTTATATGTTGCATTTTACACACATCAATCTCGTTGAACTTTAAGACGCGCATCATGTATGCATTTTGTTATATCATGTATTTATGTATGATACACAACATACACATGTTTATACGTGTGTAAGTATGTATGTGTTGTTGATCAGTTCTGTTTAAACATAATGGAAAACATGAATAACATACCTGTTACAGCAGACAGGCTAGCAGAGAATCCAGTCAGAGATGCAGCCATCGAGTTCGACATGATTGTCAGGATGATCTGGTTCCTCCTTAGGGTGTAAGGTTATGATGGTGATGAACCGAAACAAGGGAGGGTTTCGGTTATGGAGAGAGAGAGTCGATTGTGATGTTATGAGGGTTGAGAAATTGTCTAACTTGTGTAACCCTTAAACTCTCTAATAATCTCCTTATATATACACCCAAGAGGAAACCCAATTAGTTAATAAGGGTAATATGGTCCATTAACAATTACCAACTAATTATTAATAGGTTATTAATATATTTTGATCTATATAATATAAATGATTATAATGGCTACAAGATTAAATAATATAATGTTAATATATTTAATCTCACATTCTCCCACTTAGCCGAGTAATCATTTATCATGAGTATTAGATGAGCCTGGCCAGGAGTTAACACTCATTTTAGCTTTAAACCAAGAACTATAGCAGAGAAATACAGCCGTTGAATCATCATTCGACTCAGGACCCCCATTAGTCATACTATAGCCTCAATTTAAAACCTAATAGTTATGATCAAAATACGCATAAGCCCTTCAGCGTCTGATTTGTATTTATATTTGTCTATATGTCATTACACCGGCAGAACATATGTTAGAGACATACAAAATCAAACTGAGGAAATTTTATTAATTAAAACATAAGCTAGTACAATATGCTATTAAATAAGGTCTTTAGTAAGTCCCATATTCGATACATGTTATTCGAAAACTTTAGGTGGGAGACCTTTAGTCATCGGATCCGCAAGCATATCTTTAGTACTAATATACTCAATACAAAGATTATTTTCCTCAACTCGTTCACGTACGAACAAATATTTTGTATTGAGATATAAACCAGCTCCAGTCGAACTGTTACTGTTCGAGAAACTAACGGCAGCTGAGTTATCACAGTAAAGCTTCAATGGTCTAGAAATGGAATTAACGATTTTGAGTCCAGTGATCATATTTCTAAGCAACATTCCATGACATGTTGCGTTGTAAACAGCAATGTATTCTGCCATCATTGTGGAAGTTGTAGTTAACTGTTGTTTATGACTCTTCCATGAGATAGGTCCGCCTGCTAACATAAAGATGTAGCCCGAAGTGGATTTCTTGTCATCTTTGCATTTGGCAAAGTCAGAATCAGAATAACCTACCACTTCTAAGTGATCACTTCTTCTATAAGTCAGTTTATAGTCTTTTGTCCCTTGCAGATATCTAAGAACCTTCTTTGCTGCTTTCCAGTGATCTAGACCAGGATTAGTCTGATAACGGCCTAGCATTCCAGTAATATAAGCGATATCTGGGCGAGTACAGACTTGAGCATACATCAGGCTCCCGACTACTGACGCTTAAGGTATCTGGCTCATTTTCTCCTTTTCAACCTCTGTTGTCGGACACTGGAATGAACCGAAAACATCTCCCTTAACTACTGGAGCGACGGAGGGTTTGCACTGTTGCATGTTGTAACGTGTAAGGACACGATCTATGTAAGTCTTTTGAGACAATCCTAAGATCCCTTTGTGTCTATCTCGGTGAATTTCGATGCCAATGACGTAAGAAGCATCTCCGAGATCCTTCATGTCGAAGTTATGCGAGAGTAACCGCTTCGACTCATGCAACATGTCTAAACTATTACTTGCCAATAGAATATCGTCTACATAAAGGACAAGTATAGTAAAGTTACTCCCACTCATCTTGAGGTAGGTGCATTGATCCACTTGATTCTTCATAAAACCTTGTTTCTTCATGACTTCATCAAACTTGAGGTACCATTGACGTGATGCTTGTTTTAACCCATAAATGGATTTCTTTAACTTACAGACTAGATGCTCCTGACTTTCAGGCTTAAAGCCTTCAGGTTGTTTCATGTAAACATCTTCGTCTAAGTCTCCGTTAAGGAAAGCAGTTTTGATGTCCATCTGATGCAGCTCTAAATCAAAATGAGCTACTAGGGCCATAACGATCCTTAATGAATCTTTACGAGAGACAGGCAAAAACGTCTCTTGATAATCAATTCCCTCTTTTTGAGTGTAGCCTTTTGCAACCAATCTCGCTTTATAGCGTTCAACGTTCCCATTCGGATCCAGTTTTGTTTTGAACACCCATTTACAACCTACAGGTTTGGCACCATTGGGTAATTCGACTAAATCCCAAACGTCATTTTTCTTCATGGATTCAAGCTCATCAATCATTGCTTTGTTCCATTCAGAAGACTAATCACTGCTAATGGCTTCATTATAAGAGATAGGATCATTGAGCTTTCCAGCATCCATTTCAATCAGGTAGGTAACATAATCATCCCAATTAGTAGGCCTTCTTTGCCTAGATGACCTCCTGAGTTGATTATCGGGTTCAGCGTTGTCTTGGTTTTGAGCGTTTGATGTGCCTTCGTTATGAGGTATAATGGGTTCTGATTGTGGAGATGGAGTTAGTGCAGTGGCTTCAGGTGCAGTTGCATGGGGTACAAGAGGAGTAAACGGAGTAATGGTAAGCGACGAGTCTCCCCCCCCCCCCCCGCGTCTTGTACTTCTTGCAATTCTTCGTAAGGGTTGGTACTGCTCCCACTGACCTTGAAATCCTCCAGGAACGCAGCACGCTTGGTTTCAACAATACGGGTGACATGAGAATGAAAATAGAAACGATAACCCTTCGAATGGATACCTAATAAAGAAACAGGTAACTGTTTTAGGGTCAAGTTTCCTTAGGAAAGGATTATAAAGTTTTGCTTCAGCAATACAGCCCCATACTTTCATATATTTAAGACTCGGTTTCCTTCCTGTCCAAAGTTCATAAGGAGTTTTAGGGACAGACTTAGAAGGAACTCTATTGAGTATATGAACAGCTGCTTTTAACTGTTCAGTCCAGAGGAATAATGGTAAATTAGTGTTGGCTAACATACTGCGCACCATGTTATTAAGGGTACGATTTCTTCGTTCAGCGACACCGTTCTGCTGAGGTGTACCAGGCATGGTGTATTGGTTCACAATCCCCTGGCCCTTACAAAACTCATAAAATGGACCAGGAGCTTGACCCACATCAGTATGTCTTCCATAATATTCACCGCCTCTATCTGATCTCACAACTTTAATCTGACGATCTAATTGCTTTTCAACTTCAGCTTTATAATCTTTAAATGTTGTTAGAGATTCAGACTTTTCCTTAATAAGATACAAGTACATGTAACGAGAATAATCATCAATGAAAGTGATAAATGAAGTATGTCCTGTTATGCCAGCGATTTGATAAGGACCACTAATGTCAGTATGAATGAGTTCTAATAAATTAGAGCTCCTAGTGGCACCTTTCTTATTCGCTGATGTCATTTTGCCTTTAAGACATTTGACACATGTTCCAAAATCAGTGAAATCGAGAGGAGGTAAGACTTTATCCTTTACGAGACGATTTAATCGTTCTCTTGAGATGTGGCCTAAACGTTGATGCCACAACATGGATGTAGTCTCTATGTCTCGTTTCTTTTCCATCTTTCTGAGTGATTCATTAATATTATATGACAACAAAGATTTGGAAAAATTATCATCTAGTTCTAATCTATAGAGACCACCATCCAGAATGCCAGTACCATAAACAACTGAATCATAGAGAATAGAGAGTTTGTGATGACCATGAGAAACGACAAAACCGTCCATGTCTAACTTTGGTCCTGATACAAGGTTCCGAGTTACCTCAGGAATATATAAGGTATCATAAAGTTTAATACATAAACCAGTTTTCAAAATTAATTGTAATGTTCCTATGGCCTTCACTTCTAATTCCCGATCATCCCCAACTTTAAGTGTTCTTTGGTTTCTTCCCAGCTTCCAGATTGAAAGGAATCCCTGAGTAGAGTTAGTTACATGAACCATAGAACCAGAATCAAACCACCAAGAATTAGCAGGAACATTTAAATTAAAGGACTCAAGTATCATGAAAAAATCGTTACCTTTCTTAGCCAGCCACTCCTTGAAGTCAGGGCATTCCTTTTGCTTATGTCCTGTTTTCTTACAGAACTTGCAATAGGGTTTGCCTAAGGAGCTCTTAGAGCTGGAAGGTGCACTTGTATTAGGATTTGGCTTTTGGAATTTGGAAGCATCCTTTCTTTGATAATTGTTCTTCCTCTTCTTAGAGCTGGAGGTGGTGAAGTTAGCAACATCAGTAGTGCGATCCATCTTCATACGCTCTTCCTCCTTTACGCACATAGCGTCCAGCTCACTCATCGTCCATTTGTCCTTCTGAGTGTTGTAATTGATCTTGAATGCTTCATAGGATGAAGGAAGCGAAGTGATGATGAAGTGAACAAGAAAACCATCACTGATTTCCATCTCTAGCCCTTTCAGCTTATTGGCCATGTCATGCATCATCATGATGTGTTCGCGAATGCCGCTCCTCCCATCATACTTAGTCGTCACCAGCTTGAGGATAAGAGTGCTAGCGTGTGCTTTTGATGTTCCTTTGAACTGAGCCTCCACAGAAGCCAGATAGGTTTTAGCCTCATCAGAATCAGGAATAGCTCATCTAATAGCATTGTGTATGGGTTGCTTCATGAATATGAGAGACATGCGGTTACACCTAGTCCATTTTTCATGAACTATCTGCTCAGCAGCAGTAGTTTGAGTAGTAAGGTCCGATGGCTTATTCTCTCTTAAAGCATAATCGAAGTCTAGCAATCCTAGTGTAAGCATGAGGGCATCCTTCCATTCAGCAAAGTTATCACCAGTCAAAGGTGGAATCCCGCAATTGGGTGCTGATAGTGGAAATAAGATGAGCAAGTTATGATACTAAGAAAGAAGTCCTAATGTGATCTAAGGGCATGCTATACTAAGGCAGGCATAAATAATGACCATTTTATTTATGAAGCTGTGATATTGTCTATTACTAACATCAAAATAATAGACTTAGTAAAATTCTACTTAAACGAAGACAAAACAGCTTTGGCCAGAAGTGTAATCATTTAAGTATGTGTGCAAAGTAATCGTGACAAATCAGCTTTGGCCAGAAATGAGACAATCACTTTAGTTATGCACTTGTCAAGCATGCTAAACATAAATGAATTAAATCAGCTTTGGCCAGAATTAAGACATTTCACGTTTGTAATGCATACTCAACATAGCTTTTATAATACTTGAACAATAAATAGATGTATTAAATCAGCTTTGGCCAGAAATGATACATCAGAAGCTCATTCAAGTTAAGCTATTTTGGTTTTGTAAAAATTATCTGATTCTGATTAGTTAATTAAGTGTTAACAAAACCAAGTATTTAATAGCAAACCACCTGTTAGCGCGGATCGAACTAGTTATGAGGTCTCGAGTCGCAACCTTTGTCTCGAGTCGGAACCACGGTCTCGAGTTTCAGCCTTATAGTCTCGAGTCGCAACCTTATGGTCTCGAGTTATGACCTTATGGTCTCGAGTCGAGACCTTTGTCTCGAGTTGTAAACTTTTGAGCCCTTATGATTTCGAGTCGAGACCTTGTGGTCTCGAGTCGAGATCTGTTGGTCTCGAGTTGTGAAGATTTAAGGACCTGATGATTTCGAGTCGAGACCTTATGGTCTCGAGTCGAGACCTTATGGTCTCGAGTCATAATCTGATGGTCTCGAGCCCACTGTTAATAGATGTTTTGTGATAATAACTGAAAACTCGAACTTTTAGGGATTGTGGGATAATGTTTCCTATTTTGTTGCTGATCTAAACTTATCAAAGATTTCTAAAATTATAACTGATTATCTATTAACAGTTTTTGAAGATTTTAATAGATAAAATTCAGATCAAAATCAGTAAAAACACCCACTAATCCAGATTATATTCCAAAACTTAAGGAATTTTCGAGTTTTCCTTAGAACAAAAGATGAACCCAAGAAAATTAAAACATAATTCTGGGATCCGAAACCTGAATTTTATGACTTTTATTAACAGATTTCGGATATTAATTTACCCATTATGGTTTCGGGTGACATGATTAAGCACCCTTTCTTAAAAAACACTGATTTCGGCACAAGTAAAACCGAAACAGCCGTGATTTTATATAGCTTTAAAATTTTCTGTTTTCCAGATTATGATCCCAGAATGATGGATACGAAAACAGAACTGATTTATCAACATATGCTCTGATACCACATGTTGATCAGTTCTGTTTAAATATAATGGAAAACATGAATAACATACCTGTTACAGCAGACAGGCCAGCAGAGAATCCAGTCAGAGATGCAGCCATCGAGTTCGACATGATTGTCAGGATGATCTGGTTCCTCCTTAGGGTGTAAGGTTATGATGGTGATGAACCGAAACAAGGGAGGGTTTCGGTTATGGAGAGAGAGCCGATTGTGATGTTATGAGGGTTGAGAAATTGTCTAACTTGTGTAACCCTTAAACTCTCTAATAATCTCCTTATACATACACCCAAGAGGAAACCCAATTAGTTAATAAGGGTAATATGGTCCATCAACAATTACCAACTAATTATTAATAGGTTATTAATATATTTTGATCTATATAATATAAATGATTATAATGGCTAGAAGATTAAATAATATAATGTTAATATATTTAATCTCACATGTGTGTGTATATATGTTTGTGTATACGTATGTAACTTTACATGCAATCTATAAGAGTTACATGCACTACAAGAATATTGATCAATAGCGGCGACACCAATAGCGGTGACAGGCTATATGTCGCCGCTATTGGTTATCCAGAACCCGGTGTCCCACAATAAACCCCACCCACTCATTCCTTATCATGTCGCCGCTATTAACAATAGCGGCGGAGATCATAGTCTTTAGCGGCGATATCTGTCGCCGCTATTACCCCTTTTCTTGTAGTGATGGTATCAACTTTGTTTATTTGTGTGACCGAACTTAATTTGAAAATATCCCATTAACCTCTTATAACTACATCAAAAACAGTTCTAATCGTGTACATGTACAGTTATCAGGGGCGGATCCAGGGGTGTTTTGGAGGTTCCCCCGAACCCCCATTGGTTTGAAAAAAAATGGAAAAATTAGTGGAAACCTTATATGATTTGGAAAAAAAATTAGTGAGAATCTACCAAAAGGAACCCGATGGAAAATGTTCCTGGATCCGTCACTGACAGTTATAATCCATCAATATATTCTCTTGACCTCTTAATGAGGTGTAAAATAATAATCTATCAACATATTCTCTTGACCGCTAATTATTGTGAGTACTACATGTGTTGTATGTATTATATTGTCTGATGATCTGATTAGGGGATGGCTAAAGGTACCCCACAATGTCTTGAACATACCCCCCTCTCCCTTTTTTGTTAGGGCTGACAAGTCGTGTCTTAGCAGGTTTAACATGTATCTGATAACGCGAATAACAAAAATTTTAAAAATGAATACGACTCGTTTAACTACTTTATATCCAATATCTATAAGACAGATGTCACCAAAAAGGAGAAATGATGAATCCTAACTTTCAAATTTTGATTATTTTTAAAAAAAGTAAAAAATCACATGGTATACTTTTCAGTAAACAGTTCGAATCGTGTCTTATACAGGTTACCTATTGCCAGCCCTACTTTCTGTGAGATTGATATTACTTTTTTTTTAATGGGAGAGTCCACCAAGTGTGTGAGGTGGAGGAGGTACGATTAGCAACACTTTTCAATTATTAGACAATTATTAGACGAGAGGAGGTACGATTAGCAACAGGATTTCAATTACCACTGTCACACTGTATACGTCATTATCGAGTCATGCATAGAAGCTAGGAGTATCGTGTTCTGTTAACTCAAATTCATATATGCATTTCTAGCACTGTTGTCAATGCAGCAATTTGGATATGAGATGTCAAGTCCTTGCTTTCATAGTTTGATAGCACTAACTTAAGTGTTCCCTGAATTCTACAAACACTTGATATTAATCTATGAGACCTTCTCCAATGCAAGGACACACTGCATCTCTTATCATGTGTAGCAAAGAGGTTGTCATCAGGGAGAAGAGAAGAATGAGAGAAGCTCGCAAGGATGGGCGCTACACGTGAAGGATTGTGAGAGGGGAAGGAAACATAGTCAGATTTATGGTAGAGGGAGAGTCATTGACGCCCATCCCCACTACAAGAAACTGTAGCTATCTCGACGGAAAATGGAACACCTATAACGATGACATGTCTTCGTCGACGCTACAGGCTGAAATGGTGAAGTCATTTTTACCTATGGCATAAAAGAAATTCAAAAAATATAATAATGTTTTTTTACCTATAGCCACAACATGTTGTGGCTATATGTAAAGTCATTGTTATTGTTTTAAAGCGTAAAATAAAATAGAAATAAAAACACTGGTGTTACCTATATCCACAACATGTGAAGCCATTTTGTTCATTCATTTAATATCAAGTGTAAAATATATAAATGGCTTTACCTTTAGCCACAATATGTCGTC
>JARYGA010060649.1:49733-77560 GCA_030545235.1 Helianthus tuberosus
GATTGTAAACATGAAATACATCATGTATTCCAGCTAACTTTCCTGATAGCTGTAAACGATAAGTAACTAGTTCTATACTTTGGATTACTGGAAATGATCCTACGTACCTTGGACTTAGCTTTCTTTTCTTACCTAATCTAACAAATTCTTTCCAAGAAGATACTTTCAATAACATTTTGTCTCCAACTCGAACTCCAACAGCTTTCATTTATTATCTGTATAACTTTTCTGACGATCTCTAGCCGTTTTCAGCCTTTCCATCGTGATACTGAATATCACAGTCGTAGTCACTTAGGATTTTCATCCATCTCCTTTGCCTCATGTTTAATTCTTTCTGCCCAAATATATATCTTAAATTCTTATGATCTGTATAAACAGTAAATTTACTTCCATACAGATAATGTCTTCAAATCTTAAGGGCAAAAATTACGGCTCCTAATTTCTAAATCATGAGTCGTATAATTTCTTTGTGCTTTTTCAATTGCCTTAATGCATACACATTTACCTTTTTGTGTTGTATTAACACACATCCAAATTCTAGCTTTAAAGCATTACCGTATACCTTAAAATCTTCTGTTCCTTCTGGTAAGGCTAAGATTGTAGCATTGGTTAACTTCTGTTTCAATATCCTAAAGGTTTCTTCTTGTTTAGGTCCCCATTCAAACTTAACGGCTTTACAGGTTAACTTAGTTAATGGTACAGCTATTTTGGAAAAATCCTTAATAAACCTTCTATAATATCCAGCTAAACCTGTAAAACTTCTAATTTCCATTGCGGATCGTGGAACCTTCCAATTAGTAATTGCTTCTATCTTAGCAGGATCTACGGGAATACCTTCATGATTCACCATATAACCTAGAAATTGCATGTCTGGCAGCCAAAATTCACACTTCGAGAATTTGGCGTAAAACTTCTCTTTTCTTAACAAAGTTAAGAGTGCATGCAAGTGCTGACAATGTTCGTCCTGACTTTTGGAATAAATAAATATATCATTGATGAAGACAATTACAAATTTATCTAAATACGGTTTACAGATCCTATTCATCATGTCCACGAATGTTGCAGGTGCATTCGTTAATCTGAAGGGTATGACTGTAAACTCGTAATGACCATACCTAGTTCTGAAAACAGTTTTAGGTATTGTCTTCCTCTTGTACTTTCAATTGATGATATCCGGAATGTAAGTTGATTTTGGAAAAATATCTAGCTCCCTGGAGTTGATCGAATAGATCATCAATCCTAGGTAATGGGTATCAATTCTTAATTGTAACCTTATTCAATTCTCTATAATCAATGCACATTCTCATTGAATCATTCTTTTTCTTAATAAACAACACTGATGTCCCCCCATGGGGCTAAACTAGTTTGTTTGAAACCTTTACTTAGTAATTCATCTAATTGCTTTTTCAATTCTAATATTTCTGTGGGTGCTAACCGATAAAGTACCTTTGGCTATTGGTATAATTTCTGGAATTAGATGAATTCTAATTTCTACCTTCCTTTCTGGTAGTAACCCGGGTAACTTTTCTGTGAACACCTCTGGGTATTCTGAAACTACAGAGATTTCCTTAAATTCTTTATCTTTAGTATTAATGATTACTGAAATCATATATATACTATTTCTTGTTTTCGTTCATACTTAGCAATTTCCATTACTGATATGAATTTTATGGGTTTACATGGCGTATCTTCTGTAATTATTATTACTTCTCCAGTGGTTGCACAAATTTCTATGGAATTCTTATCACAGATAATTCGAGCATGGTTGTTTACTAACAAATCCATTCCTAACACAACATCAAATTCAACTAATTTCATAGATAATAGGATTGCAGAAAACTTATGACTTATTTCTATGTTTTGCATAATCTTATTTATTTTAACTGAATTCCCATCTGTCGTCTCTAATGTAGAAATCTGCCTAATGCTGGTTAAAGATATGTTAAGAGTTTGGCAGAATGAAGTATTTATAAACTTTGGTTTGCACCAGATTCAAATAATACTTTTGTGTAAACGTTTGTAAACTAAAACGTACCGGCTATCACATCTGGAATCATCTCAGCTTCTTGAGTAGTCAGTTGAAAGGCTCTTACATTCCTTTTTGCTTCTTCTGCAGGTTTGGTTTTATTGTCAGATGGTTTGTTCAGTTTTGGACAATCTGGCCTAAGATGTCCAGCTTCTCCACATTTGTAGCAAACTGAAAATTTCTTCCTCCTGCAGTCTTCTTCTTGATGCCCCGGAATTTTGCAAAAATTGCAATATCCTTTGCATCTTCCAAAATGCTTCCTTTTGCAAAAATTGCAAAATGGGCTAGTGGAAGATTGCCCATTCCCTCCTTTCTTGAAATTGTTATGGTTACCCAGACGGAATTCTTGGGTAATCTTTTGGGCTACTTCCTTCCTTCTATTTTCTTCTCTTGTCCGTACTAGTTCGTCAGTCAGAGTATTGGCTAAATCTACCGCATCATCAATCGTGCGAGGTTTTGCAGCCTTGACGATATTACGGATTTCGGAAATCAATACCCAAATATAACGAGAAATAAGTACCGGCTCTGGCGAAGCCAGGGTTGGTACCACTCGAGCATACTCGAAGAATGTCGAAGTATACCCTCGACAATCTACATCCACCATCCGGTGGGTTAGAAACTTATTTGCCATTTGATCTTTTTCATATTCGGGACAGAATTTTCTTTCTACAAAGCTCTTAAATTCTTCCCAAATCATAGCATATGCCATCCTTCTTCCTTTTGCTTGTAACACCGTATTCCACCATTCTAGCGCCACTTCTTTGAAAAGGTTTGACGCGTACATGACCTGATCATCCTGAGCACATTTACTTATGGCAATTACTGCCTCGGTTTTCTCTAACCAACGCAGTGCCGCGGTCGCTCCTTCATTGCCTGCAAACTCAGTGGGTTTACAAGCAAGAAACTCTTTGTAAGTGCAACCAGGCGTTGCAGCTTTCATTTTCTTAGGAGGAGGAGCTTGCCGTGGTTCATTATCATGATTAACATGATTACTGCCTCCATTTACGCTATTACTGAAGTTATCTTCAGAAATACGTTTGCTTGGAACAATTTGTTGAGGCTCGATTGGATTTCTAACAGCAGCAACGATTGCTGGAATAGCGTTGGCTATCCCTTGAGTAACTATTGCTGGAATAGCATTGGCTATCCCTTGAGCAACTATTGCTGGAATAGCATTGGCTATCCCTTAAGCAAGGATATTTTCTATATCCTGCCTAGTCATATATTGATCCCCCGGTTGTTGCTCAGATTGATTAACCTCATTAACTGGTTCATTATTAGCGTTTTCCATCTGATATCTAATTTATAGATAAATAATTAGTGTAAAGAAATAATCCAATGTTACAATTAATTTCACATAATCACGTAAACGAATATACAAACAGAATTGTAACTTTCTAAAATTTCCTTGGTTTTATAGATTATATCATGCTTCTATATACACCCGTTTTACTATTTATTTTACACATACTGATTTTACTATTACTATTACACAACCACAGTTTCATAAATCCCCTATCCTTTGTCAGATGATATTATAATCACAGCTTTCCCTATCATCGTATTTCCAGGAGATCTGTCCCCCAATCTCTTGGATCCTATTCCCAGCATCTATGAATTCTTCGCCAAAGTGGCGGAATTCAACCATATTCTTGTTATTCATTAGTGAATTTGGTAAAGGTTCTGGATTGAACTGAGGAAAAAACTTATAGGGATTGTTTTGTAACTGTATTTCATTAGTCAACCATTCGTCTATTTGCGAGTGGATTGAAGGGTTTGGAATAGCTGGTTCTAAATTTATTGGTAGTTGTGTTTCAAGAGAATGAATAAAAACATTTTCATTAACATGCTTAATAGTATCATAGTTTGCTATTATAAAATCTAGCTCTTCCTGAAATGGTAACTCCTCAATTTGCCTAGAGCTTTCCCCAATTTCCATTTTCTTAGGCTTGGGTTTCTCAAGAGGTAAAACGTTGAATTCTATAAGTTCTTCTATGTCTGGAATATACCTATTGAAATCTCTGGAAACCTCTATTCTTACTGGATAGAGATTTAAATTCTGAAGGGCGTCAGACAAGTCACTCATACTGTTTAGCAAAATACACACAATTACTAAGTTAAAATAAATCATAACAAAATTTTATAGAAAACCTTTAAATATTATTGTATATTGGGTACTACGAAACAGCCAAATATGAAAACATACTAGGTTTTTAAATTTATTTATTTACTGAATAAGGTTTATAGACTGTAGATAATAAAAGTGCTAAAACTTGAAGTCAGAATATTTAAAGATTTTGTATTTACTGCTACAGTGATTAGCATATGAAGATCTGCTCATACTGTACCAAAATTAATTAGATAATAAAACACAAAATCACAAAATAGCAATTAATAAAAAAATTTATTAAGTATTTCTAAATACTTAATTGGCTTAAATCAATGACTCGATAAGTGGCTCTGATACCACATTTTTCTGTCACGGCCCCCGACCCGGTTTGACCCGTTTCAGGAGCCGTGGGACAGAAATCCTGCGGTATTTTATTAATTGAGTTTGTCAACGGAAGTTTTCATCAGGATCTTTTAATTTCAAAAATATTTCCCGATTATTTTATTTCACAACTAGGGATAAAACCCGGTAATTTACAATCATTTGATTTCACGAAGAAATCTTTTATTTTTACAAAACATGTTTCTTTATTTTATACTGAGTCACTTCCTTGAGCTTGTAGTGCTTTATGACACTTTTCCTAGATCATAACAGATCACCTGAAACATGTTTGAAAAAGGTTTTGTCAGCGGGAAATACTGAGTGAATCATTCTATTTTTGCATAATGATGCATAGTTATTAATTACAGCATAAGAGCGATTACAATGGCTTCTATCTTATTTTTATCTGGCGCTCTGTCACAATGGTGACAAGTCACAATGTTCACGATGGTCATACCACTATTAGATCAATGAACCTAAATAGTGATGATTATCCCTGTAGGTCAATGAACCTCACAGTGATTATCCCGAGTAGGTCAATGAACCTAATTGGGAGAAAATTAGTAATGTGCACAATACCCCACTAACCAGTAATTCAAGATATCCACGACTTAGTCCCTGTAATTATAACCTTGAAAATAATTTGAGGTATTGTAAAATAGTTGATAAAAAGAGAATGACTCACTTTGCAGATTTAATTTGAGCAGAGTTTAGCCTACTGATTAGCCTTTTTAACCTAAATTTAATAACAGGCACACAATTCTGGGTTAGTAATCAATACAGCATTTACGATAACTCACGAGATCAACCTTCACAACGATTTACAAGTGAAATACTTAACAATTCAGCGGATTCACAACGAATGACAGAGTATAGTCCGAGTTCGAACAACACTCAAACATTCAAGTCGAAATCACGATGAATAACAAAGTATAACTCAATTTGAGGGGCACTTAAACAATTGTTGGATACATTGATCGATCGGACAATAAATCGTAGCAGCGATTGAGCTAATACCCTGATTGCGGCGTCGATTAGTGATCCGTGTGTGTTAATTGTGGTAAACAGAGCATAACTTCGTGTAGGATTGAAATTTTTTCGTCGTTCCAGCGCTCAAATTCAAGTCCCAACATCCTCTATTTATACTGGAATTTTGACCCAGTCGCGTAGCGCGACTGCCTACCCCCTTAGTCGTCGCGCTACGCGACTGCCAACCTATTTTCATGGGGTAGCCACGTGTAGGAGTAGGCTTGCTGAGTTGACGGATTTCTTAAATTCGATTTCTACAGGTAGTTATGTGGATAATCGTAACTAGGTTTTATCCCCCCCTGAGTTTTAGGGGCCCTAATCCTGATTCTGAAAATTTTGAAAATTTTAGGGTTTGTTCAGAATCACTTGGGTTTCTCAATTAGGGTTTCCTATTGGTCAAATTAATTAAATAAATAGGACTTTTGTTGAGAGTTGTTACACCGGTGGTGATCACGCTAGCATATCGCCACCTCTGCAGACAGTACATGTCGTCTCAGAAGAGACAAAATGAATATTCCATGAAAGCGACATCCGGCCCACGACCCATCAGCCTACCTTCTTCCTCAAGCTCTTTGGCTATAAATATTAGCCTCCCTCAAAGGTTCAAGGATCCGATTGCTCACTTTATCACTCTTAACACACGCTTGTTTACGAAAAGAATAATACTTATTCTCACGCCGAAAGGTGTTTACGAAAAGAAACTCCCACATCTGCTTCTCGTAACGAGCTCACGGTGTTTTGTTTTGTAGATCACAACAGTTGTATCGATTGAAGAAGATATATCAAAGTTAACCCTTCGGTCGAAATACCAACTCTTATGTTTAGTCCCCTAAGGATTTGAACCGGTGTTTATTTAGTAGTAGAGGATTTAAATGAGAATAAATTTTTTGTAAGAAAAAAAAAAAGAAATTTCAACCAATATGAATGTTTCATTTTATTTCATTAAATTTTTGTATTTAATGTCATTGTAAGGGTATCTTGGTAAACTTGTATAGATTATTAAATTGTAGTCTTCCTCTTTAATAAATAACTAAATTAAATTTGTAACTTATTTTCAAAAAATATATTTTTTCAAAATAAATATTTTTCAAAAAGAAATTAATTTAAAGTGTAGGATAAATTACGAGTTGTGTAGGATAAATTTCGGAATGTGTAGGATAATTTTTGTTGTGTGTAGGCAAAATATTTAGTGTGAAGGATAATGATCTTTATGACTAATTAATTTAGTCAAATAAACAATAAATGAGATAAGATAAAACTATTTAATCTTTTATTATTTTTTTTTTTTTTCTGAATCTCCCCTTGTTCGGTAATCATAACTTATATTATTGCTTGAACAAATAAAGATAACTAAATAATATCATTTTGGTTGATATAAAATAAATAAAGCAAACGGTAGTTGGAAAAGCAAAAACGTGAAGACCAGTCACGTTAACTGGCCCGCAAACGGTAGTTAACTAAGACCATTGGGTATGGGAAGGATAGTCTCTTTGAAGACTACCCGCGCAAAAACGTGAAGACCAGTCACGTTAACTGGCCCGCAAACGGTAGTTAACTAAGACCATTGGGTATGGGAAGGATAGTCTCTTTGAAGACTACCCGCCACGTGGGCGCCACGTCATCACGGGAGGAGGAGCATCCTCTTGGGGACTACCTAAGGGTGTGGGGACTAGCCAAGACTACCCAACCATTAATAATATATTAATATATATATATAAAGGATGAGAGAGAAGTCAGCTGGGGGGGCCCACCAGTTAGCCCCGTCTCTATCGTCACAATTGCGACGAAACTGCCGTGCCGAGCCACTTGGGGACGGTGTGTGACTGGCCTAAAGGGAGGGGGGGACGGCCCTGTGCCGATCCCCATACCCATTGGTCTAAAAGTACCACAAAAAATCGCTAGAATTCGTTAGTTGACTTTGAAAGGCTGCTGGTGATTCAACTGTTTGTGAAGTTTGGTGGTAGCAGCCAACTGACGACCGTTGGAAAGTCCCTTATGATTTACTCAAAAATCAATTATAATTTCAACAACCTTTGTAGCAGACTTGGACAATGTGGGGCCCATAAACAAGGCCGACGACCACTCCTAAGTCCTACCCAACATATACGTTCATTCCAAGAAATAACGTAAGAGTTACCCGTCAATGGTAGCATAGCATTCATTACATGTATGTTCATTTCCTCCATAAATTGTGATAAGGTGGAGGGTGTGATTGGAGCCCTTTAGGGACTTTATCAGGCCATGTTAGCACCATCTAGGATTCACCTTAGCCATGGAGTCTCCTTTAAATTGCATGGTGTGGATGAAGCCCCCTATTAAACAAAATTAAAAAAAAAATCATTGTTTTAAATCAAGTTGGCCCCTCCTATAGCGCCCCTTCTCAATCTTTACCATGACGGAGCCCCTCATATAGCGCCCCCCTTTAAATCTGAGGGTGCGGAGGTATAGCGCCCTGGGGCGCTATAGATGATGAGTTGGCGGGGGTGGCGCCCCCACACCCTCCGGCCTAATAAGGAGGTATATATTAACCCTTTTTAACTTCATATGAGTGTCACATCACCCGTTTTTTCTCTTTTTTACTCTACCTTATTATAGAAACGGATGATAAACTACCGACGTATGTCTCCTCTGTTGGCTACAGGTGATAAACTGCCGATGAATGTCTCTTCTATTTGATGGCAGTCGGGTTTTCTGAAATCGGACCACTTGGTTTGACCATCAAAGTTGTCTTTTTCAATTGTCGGTTTAGTTTTGAAAACACTAGTTAAACAATTTCTTTTCGGTATGTAGTTTTATGGCATTGTCTTGTCGCAAACTTTGATTGTTAATACCACGTTTTGTAATTGTATTTGAAGTATGAATACTAAAAATGTAATGACGGACCCAAGAATTATTTTTCTAATGGTGTGGATGAAGCGTTCAACAATATTATTTTTTTTCAAGGGGTGTGTCCACCCACCTACCCATACACATGGGTCCGCCTGTGTAAAAGAGGATAAAGTTTATTGAATACTAATCTAAATAAAATATAAGAAGCCTGATGTATGTTAAGAATATATAAATTAGATAAATTAAAGGTTGAAAATTAAGTTTCAGTTTTTCCCCTAGGTTGCCAGGTTGGACGGAAATTTCGTTATAAAGAGTCAAACGACGTATATGGTCCGTTATGCATGATATAACCTCCATGAATCAAAAGTAACATCAAACACTTATTTTATATCTTTCTAAAACTTGAACATATATGTTCAAATTTCAAAATATGATTTCTATATGTCTAATATGAATATGAATATTAATATATTATACATGTAGCACATCTAAATCAACAAAAATAAAACTATAAAAACAAATGAAATTAAAAAATATATATATATCTTAAAACATATGACTTACTAGATGTTAGCTATGATCACCTTAATCACTTACACACCAAACCCATGCATTTGCATGGTTTCTCTAAGATCTAAGGCAAATACAAATAAAGAAAAAACGTATACATAATCACTAGTTTAAGTGACTATTGCCCTCCACTCAAGCACTCTAATGGACCGACGATGTATGCAGTTTCCAGTCTGACTAGTCTGGTCCGGTCGTGAAAACATTTGTCTCGAATTAATCTAAGGTTTTATGTACAAAATCTTGTATCGCCTACTATTTTTGCTTTGATCGATATCAGTCGATCATTCTATCTCATCCTTTGATGTTTATACACGCGATCAAAACCATCGCGAACGCGATGGTCCACCAAGATAGCCTAAGCTCGATCTTAGAACCAACACCATGATTCGAAGAAGTATCGGATTGAGCCAAAGCTTCAATATTAAAATTAGGGTTTGATCCATAAAGTTGTTGAATCCCTTCAATATCATCAACCTTCAAGTCAGTTTTTTTCTCTCTAGGTTTCAAACTAGGGTACATTACAGATTCCTTCACAGAACTATGAGCTAACCCTAACACATGCCCGATTTCATGAATCGCCACGGACTCCAAATCAATCGCCACCGCGGATTTCTCACGCTCGAAGTCCACGGCCCACGTCTCCGCCGCATCAAGGTGGAGCCTTCCACTCTCCGGTGAAAACCCATGTGCTAAAACACCTAAAACACCATCAAACGGCTCTCCATCGTCATGATCGCCGTTGTAGAACCCGATCTTGATGTCAGAAAACCCATAATCTTCGGCTTCGGTGAAGTTAACCGGAATCACAGATGACCAACGTGAGAAAGCACGTCGGAAGATGACTTTTATGTCGGAAAGGTTTACACTTGAAATAATATTATTAGGGGAAAAAGCATACGTGAGAGTTGTTGGCATGGCACGTGACCATCTTGGCTTGCCCTTGAAGTATTTATAATGTTGTATTGCATGGGCATTTAGTGGTAGTGCCGTGTCACGCACGCCACATCTCGGTACGGTCATCTGAGAGATGGTTTCGGTGTCGAGTTTTCCGGTGACGGTGAGGCCAAGTTTCTGTTGATATCGGGTTAGTGCGACCTCGAATTCTTCGTTGAATTCGTTGTTGGAACTTGTTTTGGATACTTGAAGGTACCCGAAACGTTGCATGTAGTTCTTGAGATCTGATATGCCGCTGACGTGGCTGCCTTTGCCGGTATCGATGAATTTTACGAAGGTGCTCCAGGTGGAGTTGTGGTGGTTTACGGTGGAGATCATGGTGGTTGCCGGTGGTATTGTTCTTGCTAGGAAACATGTGGGATAGAAGAGTAATAGAAGAAAAAATGTGAAGTGCATAGTGGGCTTGGAGATATGAAAGTGAAATTTGAATTATATAGGAATTATTGATGACATGTGTATTAGTTGGACTGGTGCACTTAGTAACAAAGTGTAGAATTCAATAATTTGAAGCTATACAATATTATAAAACTTCACTTTATGAGAAGTTGAGTTAAATTTGATGAGAAATATCAAGTAAAGTGATCTAACAAAAGATATATTAAATAATAGAAAATATATAAAAATAAAACTAAGTTTTAGCTTTGATTAAGAAGTTGATTGAGAAGGAATGGACTATCATGATTCATGAAGGAAAAGAATCATAATATTTTTTTATTCAAGTCAAAAATAAGAAAAGTTGATATAAAAATTGTAGAAAAATGACCAAGTATAATTATTGTGTCACAGATTTTATAATAAGCATAAGAAAAGAAAGTTATGTGTGGTATATATAAGGATAAACGATGTATTAGTTAAACAAAATTAGTTATTCATAATCTGGATTATTGTTTCAATTTCTTTTATACCATTTAAGGTTTGGTGGAAGTGATTATGCTAGCTGATTTTGCAAGTCAAGAATGGGCAGACGGCTTGAAGCAAGGACCAAGATTGTTTGTTGCAACCAGGATTATGTCCCACTTGTTATGATGGATCTGCTTGATGTTGTTCACTTTAGGAAACGTTTGTTGTTCATCGATCTTATCTTCAAATCTCTATGTGTACTACACGTTTATATAACTATAATTATCTTATCTTTAAATCTCTATGTGTACTACACGTTTATATAACTACAATTTGCAAAACTTTGGCTCATTCAACAGTGTATTTTTTTTATTATTTTTAGGGGAATTGGTCTGTAATAATCACAACTAGATCTTAGGCTGCACGGTATGGAGGACCATCCTCCACCGTCCTCCACCGGCGACGAACTGCCCTCCATGCCGCCCCCCTCCGTCCTCGTCCTCGGCGTCCTTTGCTCGACGTTGGGGAGGATCCTCCCATTTCACAAGAAGACAAAAATTATTCCCCCTCCCTCTCACACACCCTTATACATATATACAATATATACATACACATTTTAGGTCCATCCTCCCATTTCCACACATCCATCCTCTTAGCCTCATCCTCATGCACATCCTACGTGTGGTTTACGTGGCGGACCATCCTCCAAGGGAGGACCATCACCATACCCTATAGCCTTATTGGCCATTAATAATCTCACCCTTGAATATTCTCCATGTCAGTCCCACCTTTCAACCATTTTTTCTACAATGGTCCCCCGTTAAAAACCCTAACCTAGTTAATAAAGTTGCTGACAGATGATTATGCGATGATGTGTCAAAAACACCTTACGTGGCAGATGATTATGGATTTTCCCCTTTTTTAAATCCTCTACCCCTATTATTAACTGAAACCCCCCAAAAAACCCTATTTCACAAAATTCTCCCACGCGATTCAGTTAGGGGATATCGATGAGTTCTTTTTCGTCTTCTTCATGCCCTCGAAACAATAAACCAAGAATCTATAGGATTGGGACCGATGAGAATGTCTATTGTAATCATGACATGGTAGCAGTGAAGCGAGTTGCTGGTTCTCGAAGTTCTAGACAAGGGAAGGAGTTTTGTGGATGTCCTTTATGGCCTATAAGTAAAATTAGTTTGTATGTTGATAATTATGTCTTGAAAGCTTCCTCATTTTCTGATTTAATTTGTTAGAAATCGGATTGCAAGTTCTTTGTTTGGAAAGAAGATGTTGATGTCAACTGGTATGGTGAAGGCAACAATAATCTGGTTGAAATTAACAAGGCACAGCAAATGAAGATTGTAAACTTAGAAATTGACAAGGTGGTTCTTATGGAAGAGAACAAAAAGTTGAGAAAAAAGGCTGGTCTGAATGTTACATGTGACAACCCGTATTTCCAAGGTCTTTAACTGCGTATCACTTTCTTTCACGTTCTGTCTTGCGTTGTAACTATGTGTACGTTATTTGAAATTGATTAAAGTGTCTGATTATGCCTGGTTGTTATAAGTGAATTAATAAAAGTTGTTAAATGTTAAATGTTTTGCTTTATGATACTCAGCCGCACACTACCCTCGAGTCGCACACTTCTTGTGCGGGCCGCACCCCTTCCCTCTCTACTTGTTGTTCTCAGCCCAGTTTCCTCGAGCCCACACTGAGCCCAACCCCCCTAATTAGGACGCACATGTGTGTGTGTTTCCCATAATTTTGCAACACACAAAAACAGCAAAACCCTAACTTCCTCCCAATCATCAACGGCAGCCCCTTCCCTTTCGAAGCTCTCTTCTTCTCACAACATTATCTCCCTCGTTCTAGCATACACTCCACGCTCCTTCGGTTAGTTTGATTTACCACTGTTTTTATTTGCATTTCTTGTTGTTCTTGGCTATGTGTATGTTTGTTAATTATTATTGGTATATACGAGATCAAAGCATGATTTAGGGTTTTGTGTCACACCCCAACCGATGGCGGAAACATCGGAGTGAGACGAAAACAAATCGCTCAAAGCTTCATAACGCTAAATTGTGACAATATATATTTAAACCAAATTTCATAAATTACTAAATGTCATACATTGTTCTAACAAAAAACAAACATGATCAAATTGTATCAAACATGAAACAAAATTCAAACATTGTTTATTATCTAGGTGTGTTTCTAAGTCCACCCTAAACTCGTTTCTTCCATAGCATCATCTTTCAACCTGCAACATGTATTAAAATAAAGTACAGCAAATATGTTGGCGAGTATACAAGTTTGAATACATAGCATAATATGAAAATGTTTAACTGTGCTCATATCCAACATGAATAATGTATACAAGTTACTAATATGCTGAACGGGGTGTAAGCTATATGTCAAACCAGAGTTTAACGCAATCGTGATTACCCAACATCATCACAATGAAGAGGGTGTAATGTGTTTTACTTAACAATACCACAAGAATACGGGCGGGGCGTTAATCATATAGTGCTATAATTGTTAAGGTAGGCTTACAAAGTTAATGATCATATAGACACAATGTATACAGAGCATAAGAGTCTAACAAGTATAACATGTTTTCATGTTTAAATGTGGATAAAGTGCGATTGAATAAACAAGTATCATAGTGTTGCGTGATTTTGTATAATATACATGTTGCACCCAAAGTGTTTAAAATGAAAGTGGGATTAAGTATACTCACAATTTTGCGTAGAGTTCCATGAAAACCGAGAGTTGAGTTGATGGAGTTGGGAACGCCGAAGTTACACTGAAATGAATAAACAGGAGTGTAAGTATTCTGTTATGAAAGAGGTTCGGATCAGTTTGTAAGATATGAGAAAAATACGAAATAAAACGGGTAATAGACCCGTTCTTACGAACGGGCCTTTTGTACGAATGGGCATGTGCCATTCGTAAGAATGGGTATTTCCCTTCGAACGAATTGGACTGTTTAAAATATGCAAAGCTTTGTTGTAACTGATTTAAACATAAATAGTAAGGAAATTGTTAAACAATTCAAAACAGAAAGTAAAATGGTCAAACATGATGAACTGCTGTAAAAACAAAAATGAAATCGAAACCGGAATATAAGTAAAAGGTCCCATTCGTACGGATGGGACATGCCCGTTCGTGCGAATGTGACTATTTGCCGAAAACGTGTGTTTGATCCATTCAAGACAGATTGAAAACAGAAGGTAAATGATCAAACAGTCAAACAGAAAGTGTGCCAAACAGATGTAAAACAGAAAAGAAATCAAAGACAGAATATGCGTAAACTGCCCCGTTCGTACGAATGGGACATGCCCGTTCGTTGGAATGCGGCTGTTTGTCGAAATCGTATGTTTGATCCATTTGAAACAGATCATTTCTTGATGGAATGTAACCCTAACGCAAACCCCTAACTTTAAGATGAGTTGAGGGTCTGATGGGTTCCAGATTCCATCAAGTTCGTACAATAACCAAAATGAAACTATGAACAAGTTGTAAAATGTTGTAAATTTATAAATCTTGATTCAAATCTCGTATATGTGATGCTCCAACAGTAGTCTGCCCAAGCAAATTGGTGGAAACCATCTTTGAGATGTGTTGAATCAAGAGAGTTTGTAAAAAGTGTAAGAATCATGATCAAAGGTAAGAAAAGGTGATGAGATGTAATAGAAAAATGAAAGAAACCCTTACAAAGTGTTTCTGATCTCAAGGAGGAAGTTGAGAGCGTTTGTGAAGAAGTGGGTGAGTGAAAGTGTGAAGTAGTGTGCCTATTTATAGGCTTAGGGTGAAATTAGGGTTTCCGACAGTTTCGTGCGGATGCGAGTTTGGGGCGGTTGCGCACATCCATGCGGATGGACACATTCGCACGAATGTGACTTCCCAATTTCTTTCGAGGTTCAAGTTTGATTATTTTACATGTTTTAACCGGTTTTACGTGTAACGAGCATAAACATGTATCATGAAATCAAGAATCATGTATAGCATAAAATGTTTGTTTATGAGTATAAGCATGCACATAAGTTTAATGTGATTAACATGAATGCGAATAAAATACTTGCGTTTTCATTATGATCAATTGTCTCGGATTACAAATTGAAACGAGATAGAATACAACAAGAGTTAATACTAATAACCGATTATATTATAAATGCATTGATATTGTTATAAATATATTATTTTAGTTGGTTTTTTCACTTTTTGTATTTAGTAGACTATGGAGGAAATGATCTTAAATTAAAGAGTTATAATAAATGATAAAGGAAATAGGACAAATGTTACGATTTAGAAGTATGATTAATGGTGATTTTAAAAAGTTCACGAGTAAACAAAAAAATTATCATTGAAACAAATTGTTAGATTAATATTGTAACTAATGTTATCATGAGCTAATTAATTCATTTGATAAATTTGATCGACGTACACAAGAAGGAATAAAGCATAAATTTAGAATTCAATGTTCAAACATGGGTCGTCTTCGAATATGTAAAAAAAGACCCTACCTCCCTACTAAAACAAGAATGCACGGCCCTACCGCCCTACTAATAAATTAATTCATCAGCTAGAAATAAAAGGACCCTACCGCCCTACTAAAACAAGAATTCAGGATCATCGTTGCGTCACTCAACAATTCGATAAAACCTTATTACAGGTACTTTAACGAACATAACAAAAAGAATATATTTAAGAAGTTAAAAGAAAAACAAAATATGTTTATAATCTATCTACTATAATAAAAGAAACCAATAAGTGACACGTGTCATTCATTGAAGACGTCTACATTTGTAATTTCCTGCCTTTTCATACTTATCTTATATCAATTAATTAAATAATAAATAATCAATTAATATTAAATCTTATCTGACTTTGAATGTCGGATAGAATCATTCTATTTTTTCTAATAATATATTATCTTCAAATTTAAATTATAAATTAAAGATATTTTTTAAATAATAACACAAAACAATATTCTTAAACTTAAAAAACAATAATACGCTCATATAAAAAATTTAAAGTACAAACAAAATATACAAAATAACTTATTAGACATTAGATCAAACTTAAAAAAAACACTAACTAGGAAGAGAAGCTAATAATATAATTCTGTTTTTTATTTTTCAAATTGGGGTTCTAATCAATTTGAATTAAACTTAACCAAGTTTGTGAATTGATTCGAATTAAACCGAACCAAATTTATGATTTTTTAACGAATCCAATAACATATTATTTACTATACAAAATTACATTTATTTAACCCGTGTAACACACAGTGTTTTTAAAGATATATTTTTTTATTATTTAGTATATATAATTAGATTTATTCAACCCATACAATACACGGATTTTTATTATTTGTTATATAAAATTACATTTATTCAGTACAATACATGGGGTTCTTAGAGATATAATTTTTTTATTATTTAATATATAAAAGTACATTTGTTCAACTCGTGTAATAAACGAAATTTTTAAAGAATAATTGTTTTAATTTAGTATATAAAATTATATTTATTCAACCCGTGTAATACACGGGGTTCTAACCTAGTTAATAATATAATATAATATTATAACTAAAAAGGAATTTGGTTGTTTACTTCAAAAAACATAAGCGAATGATAAAGGGTTGTGGATGACTACGTTGCTCACCTCTATGCAGAGGCATAAAAGATAAAGAGTACTGAAAAATCTAAAACCTACAGGCGTGGTGGTATAAAGGGTACGCTGTCTACCACCAGACTGCAGTATGTAGTTCAGTACAAATTCTGGGTTTTAGTCATATATATAATATAAATTATACATACAATATATAAAAAAATTTGCGAGCCTTTTTACGTTTTTAGCCCTGAGCCGTCCCCTAACCGGCCATGCTTAGGGCCGACCTTGGTTTAAATGGGCATCAAACTAACATGTTTGTAGGCCTTAGTAAATCCAACATGTATGAACGAGGCTTAAATAATTAATTCTTTCTGATTGGGCCAACAAGTGGAGAAAAGGGAAATTAAAAGAAAGTAAGAAAGTGGCATCCCACATCTTTAACAAAAAGGAACGCAACAACAATATGTGGAGGAGAGAGTTTTATTTAGAGGATGCACGACAGGGAACCGAAGGCACAACCTTCTTGGCATATTTGGGACGCAATTCGAGAGGAAGAGAAGTTGTTGGTTTTGGCCACGATGAGTATGCGAAGCTAGATCACCCGTGATCATCCCCGGGTGTAGGGTTATTGTCAAAATACATAGATCTATACCAAGAAACCTTTATTTCAAACTGTAATGTGTAAGAATCAAAGGATGGACAGAACTGAAGAAAATACACATAACTAAAATCTCTCAACTCACACGTAGATCATCAACACGATGATTTGCACTTTCTGATCTAAGAAACGAACAACAGATCTCAACACGAGATCACAAGAATCAACTAGATCTAAGAAACCCTAAGTGAGAGAGTAAGAAGATTCAAGAGAGATGATAATTAGAGAGACGCAAATGAAAAAATATCTGGACAAAATTGATTAGGGTATCTCTTATATAGAGACCCATGTAACTCTAGAAAATTTTGTCTAATCCGCTCATCCCATGTAACTTTAGGCTTGCCTCTACTCCGCTTCCCTTCCACCGTGAGGATTTCCACAGCTCTAACCGGTGCTGTCGTCTGCCTCCTCTTCACATGTCCAAACCATCTCAATCTTCCCTCCCTTATCTTATCTGATATACTAGCCACTCCTAACATTTCCCTAAAAACCACATTTCTTATTCGGTCTAAACGTGTGTGCCCACACATCCACCTAAGCATCCTCTTCTCCACTACCTCCATCTTGCGCGCTTGTGTCTTTTTGATTGCCCAACAATATGTCCCATACAACATATCCGGTCTAACTGACACCCTATAAAATTTCCCCTTCAATCTAGTTGGGAACCTTTTGTCACACAATACCCCAGTAGCTGCTATCCACCTACACCAGCCACTTTGGACGCGGTGGGATATATCACTATCTATCTCCCCATCGCTTTGTACAAAAGATCCTAGATATTTGAACTTAGTTACCTGTGGAACCACTTGCCTCTCAATGGTGATCTCGGTGTCCTCGTCGACGCCTGCACCACTGAAGTCGCAGTACAAGTACTCTGTCTTAAAGCGACTAATCCTTAAACCTTTATCCTCTAAAGTTGCTCGACATTCCTCTAACGTTGCATTTAAGCTCTGCTTAGTCTTTGCCACTAACACAATATCATCAGCAAAAAGTATGCACCATGGAACTGTCTCTTGAATCGACTTAGACAACTCATCAAGGATGACTGCGAGAAGAAACGGACTCAATGCAGACCCTTGGTGGAGTCCCACCTCCACAGGGAAGAAATCAGTATCCCCTACAGGCGCCCAAACACTAGTTTCAGTCCTTTCATACATATCCCTAATTATGTCAACATACCTCCCAAGTACACCTCTACCCTCCAAACTATCCCAAATCAGTTTACGTGGCACACTATCGTATGCCTTTTCAAGGTCAATGAACACCATATGTAGATCTCGCTTCTTCTCCCTATACTTTTCCATCAATCTCCTTAGAGTGTGTATCGCTTCCGTAGTTGACCACCCTGGCATGAAACCAAATTTTTATCGTGACCCGAGTCTCTTTTCGAATTCTAGTCTCAATGAGCCTCTCCCACAGTTTCATAGTATGACCTAGAAGCTTGATTCCTCTATAATTCCCACAACATTGGGCGTCACCTTTGTTTTTATATAGCGGCACTACGACACTGCTTCTCCATTGATCTGACATTTTTTCAGATTTAAAAATAACATTGAATAAAGTAGTTAGCCATTGAACTCCTTCATCTCCCAAACACTTCCACACCTCAATCGGTATGTTATCTAGACCAACTGCCTTAGCCCTACCCATACTCCTAAGTGCTTTCTTCACCTCCCCTTGTGTGATACTCCGACAGTAGCAGTTATTCCTTTGTGGCCTTTCAATAGTGTGGTTGTTTCTTTCTTGTTGGTAAGGCCTCCCGCAGTTGAAAAGATCGTGAAAGAAGGTTTGCCATCTCAACATAATGTCATGATCCTTGACCAAGACCCGCCCATCTCCTCCCTTTATGAACTTCACCACTCCTAGATCTTGTTTTCTATGTTCCCTAGCTTTGGCAATCTTGAACATATCATGCTCCCCCTCCTTAGTTTCTAGTCGTTCATACATCTGTTTATAGGATGTGTTCTTTGCCTTGGTCACTGCCTTCTTCGCCTCCCTTTTGACGTTTTTGTATATCTCCCTCAACCTTACTCGCCCTGTCTCGTCCGTACACCTCAACAACTCCTTAAAACTTTCTTGCTTCTCCTTTACTTTGGTCTGCACATCCACACTCCACCACCAACACTCTTTATGCCTGTGTGTCCTCCCTGTTGTGATCCATAGAGTCTCCCTCGGCACATGGGTGATCGTAGTCGCCATAGTCTCCCACATTCGGTTTGCGTCCTCATCATGTTCATTAGATGTCGTCGAGATGACTTTATCCTTAGACACTATAATTTTGTCTCCTTTCAAATTACCCCATCGAATACTAGGTCAAAATTTCCTCTCCCCCTTAGTCGATATTACTCTGAGAACTATATCTGCCACCAACAAATGGTGTTGAGTCACTGCTGTCTCACCTGGAATAACCTTGCAATCCATCCACCATCTGCGGTCTCCTCGCCTCATCAAGAGGGAGCTTCTAGAATTTGCGGTGGCACATAACATGGGCATTTTAAAATCGTTCTTATGTAACCCTATATCCACTAAAAATTCAACCCCATTTTTTGCCCCGTCAGACCCCGAATACAATAGCTTGTACCCATTGCACTCTTTACCCCTATGCCCCTTCCACCTAGTCTCCTGAAGGCAAGCTATATGTATCCTTCGATTTTTAGTGCATCCACCACCTCCAACAATTTACTACTTAGAGTTCCTACATTCCAAGAAGCCACATGCAAACTATACCCCACGGTCTCAAGTAAAAGTCATGACTATAACAATCTATGTTTGCAACAAATCACCTGCTAAATCAACGAACACTCAAACACACAATACGCTCAGAAACATAAATGTAACCTGTACAAATATGACAGTGAACAACACTAAGCAACAAGGCCCTAAGCATATACGAAGAAACAAGTATACAATAACAGTAGCAAATAGTAGATTAGGCAACAAGACGCAAACAATAATATAAAACATACAATGACAAGAAAGCAATAATATGCCCACACCAACCAATTATGAGCACACACTATACCATATACTGTGGAAAAATATATCTGTGCATTTTTGTAAACATCAAAAATAAGAAACGCAAGGGGAGCAACAAATTCACAAAGTGAGGGGATACTTATGATTAGGAATGAATGCACCTAGATATGATTTCCACTTAAATAAACCATGACTGCTGCCGAAAAACTCGTAAATTAACTGAATTGATTGTTATTCATTCACTATGAGAGGGTATATATACAGAGAGTATTACAACTACCCAAGAGTCAATCAAGGGATTTACCTAACATACAATGAGCTAAATATGGGACTAGTCAATGTACACAATTAATATAATAAATACAAATGTAAATTAGTTTGAATGCAGGGAGAATATCTCGGCTGTGATATATGTGCTAATAGGCCCCCTCAGTTGCAGCGGTAGTTATCGAACGCACAGACTGGACTTGAAACGATTGAAGAGTTGGCGCGAGAGCCCTTTAGTAAAAATGTCGGCATACTGATAATGTCACACCCCCAAAATCCACCATGCGGGGTATCACCGCTTGGAGGCATGACATGACCAGGATCAAGCCACCAATCATACTGAACAACGTACTTAAGTAAATAAAGACAACCAAAATACGATTGGTGACCAAAAGCTAGTTAACCAAGTTTTTAATTTAGACAGCGGAAGCATAAACGTAAAGTTCAAAACATAAGTTTAAAGTCCAACACATAGGTTTAATAAGTTCATAATGTTTTAAACATTAAACACTGGACATAACCGTCCGCACACCACAACGACTCCTTCCTCGTGCAAGCTCCATATGTTTAGCGACCTGTAAGGCATGTAACAACGAGTCAACAACAAAGTTGAGTGAATTCACAGTTGGTTGTTTAGTTATAGCATTCGTTTTGTAAATCATCTGTTCGTTTTGAAAACCATGTATCGTATAAGTTTGCATCGTGGTCTTTCTGACATGTTTGCGAAGATTAGTGGGGGTTTCCCATGTGTTACTAGACCACGCGTATCGACTGCTACGAAAATGTAAGAGGTGCCCTAAGTCAATGTCTATCAGCATTGACCCTTTGCCCATAGTCCATTAGTACACGCCCGTCCGACTGGCACGGTGTGAGGTTTGTTAAACCTAATAGCGCTATTAACTAATGACCCGCTCGCCATAGGCCTCGGCGATTAAGTCGATAATTGAGGGACTTAAAGTGATAGAGTTGATGGTCTTATGATCATGTACGTAGGTTTTACGTACGTGCCCTTCAATCCGAGGACAGTAGTAAGTATGAGTGTACGTAGGTTTTACGTACGTGCCCTTCAATCCGAGGACAGTAAAAAGTAGTTTAATAGTAATGATAGCACAAGTAGTTATTCAATCCCATTCCCAACCCCTGGGAACCCCATGCCTTAGAAAGAGTGTGAACTCACCTCGGTTTGCTCGGTTAGGTTCTCAACTATAGTTAACAGTCAAGGTCGGTCAATCACGTCCTAATAAGGTACGGATAACAATCAGTTTCTCATGCATAACACGTATCCTATGTATGGTTTATTTGCACATTACTTCGTCCACATAACAGGTACACACTTTAACGATTTATACACATATAAACTTCCCATCCATTCCCCACTCATAAACAAACATACGATATTGCACGTAACACATATAACATGTTAAATCATTCACCGATAGCATACTCGACATTTAAACGCGCAAGTCACAACTTATGTCAATTTAGCATTAATATTCAAAACCGGCTGTTTTCGGACATTTAAATAAAATAGTTAAATTATTCCAAAAATTCCCAAATTTTTACAGGATGTCTTAAACGTTCCATATTTTATTGTGTAAAAATATCGGGGTCCGGTTCATTACCAATATTTTATAGAAAATCGTCTACCGAACTGTGATCAGATTTGTTTCATTCTGATCACAGTTTACGGAATAAGTCGTCAGAAATTCCTCGTAAGTCCGTTTATCAAAATTCCAGTTCGAGGGTCACAAATACATCCGTGACCATCTTTGATAAAAGTTTCAGGGGCTGGTTCGGTTCAGGTTTTAAGTTGTGATCGAAAACGTACAGCCCAATTTTCTGCAGTAAAAATCAGCCTTAGCTGCTGTCACGAAAACAGATTTTTAAAATAGTAACCGACCTCAGAAAAATACAATTCCAGCGTCATTTTCTTCGTTTTTCGAAAAGACACGATTTAGGCTTTTGAAATTCCGTTTTTCGAGTTTTTAAAGTCCGTTTACAGCCTGTTGAAGGCGGCTGTAAAAATGCATCAGCATGTTATTTTTAAGTTTAAACATTACTAAATCGCATCAACGAGTGTCCGAACAATGGATTTAGCAAGAAAACAACTTTTAAACATCAAGTATGATTTACCCAACCCTTAAACCGACAAGATTCCACTTCATAATTCATACATAAGAAAACTTTTATGTAGATTTTATGTTCATAACTTATGTTTCATATTTTTCTAATATTCTTGTAATTTAGTGATTTAAACAACAATACTTCATGCGATATGTCGATATTTCGAACAAGATGAGATCAAGTATGAAGAAACTTACTACTAGCCTCTAGCTAGGGAAGAATCTTGTGTAAAAATGATGAGAAAAAGATGTAGAACCAAGCAAGAACAATGCTCCCTTGAAATCCCTTCAAGTTGCACCTTCCATGGATGATTTCTAGGCTTTGAATGGACAATGTAATGAAGAAGATGATGATGTTTAAGGTGGTGATGGTGTGCTCGGTTGTGGGCAGCCGATCAAGAGAGAGGAGAGTGAGTGAAATGGATGAGTAAACTTGTGAAATGATAGGTTGTAAGACATGCCATACTTATATATGATTTAGCTACTTCTACAAGTAAGAGATCCATTAAATAATTGAATTAAAATCTTTCCAAATATTTGGGGTAAGGTTAGATGGATATGTGGGGTCCCACATGGGAACTAAATCGTTGGGGGGGGGGGGGGGGGGTATAAGTGAAAGATTGTGACAAAAGTGGCTAAGTATAAGTTAGATGTAAGTAATGTGATATAAGTTAGTTGGTTTATCTTTAGCGGGTGTTATGGCATACGGGGACCATGACTAGCCATAAATAATAAAACAAAGTGTCTGACAAAAATTTAGTGTTCCGGGTAATGTCCGGTTGTACGGTCGGATACTGTTCCGTTAAAGTGTTTAATTGTACCGTAAAGTGTTTATTATATATTTTTTTGAAACACAATTAATTTCTAACACTTGGGAAATCACACAGGACTATTTAGTAACTTTTCTGTACATTACTAGTATGTTAACATGCTCATGTAAGTATAGTTCAGTAATCAGAGAGCAGTTAAATATTTCAACACAGTCACCAAGCACTTAAATTATTATTAAATAAATCGTACGGAATACATGTAAATTGAGGGTTGTCACATTCTCCCCCTGTTAAGAGAATTTCGTCCCGAAATTTAGCGCGTGGTTACCGAGGAAGCTAGTTAAGTTGCGTTGTTTTCCTGATTTTCCTGGGGTGTCACATCATCCCCCCGTTGATTTGGAATTTCGTCCCGAAATTCTGCAGTAGCTTCAGCCTCAGTAGTGGTTGCGTTTTTCTTAAACAGTTGGGGATACTTGAGTTTTATTTGGTCTTCTCGTTGCCAGGTATACTCTGGGCCACGACGAGCATTCCAACGAACTCGGACCAGAGGTATCCTGGTATGCTTGAGGATCTTAACATCTTGATCCGTAATCTCTACTGGTTCCTCGACGAATCGCAGCTGTTCGTCGATAGTGAGTTCCTTCAGAGGAACTATGAGGGTCTCATCTGACAGACACTTCTTCAGATTCGACACATGGAAAACATTGTGAACTCCGCTGAGTTCTTCAGGTAGATCCAACCTGTAGGCGACTTTGCCAATTTTCTCAATGACTTCGAATGGTCCGACATAACGCGGATTGAGTTTGCCTCGTTTGCCAAAGCGGACTACACCTTTCCAAGGTGAGACTTTAAGTAGCACTCGATCCCCAACCTGGAGCTCGAGTGGTTTTCTTCCCTTATCAGCATAGCTTTTCTGACGGTCACGAGCTGCCGCCATTCGCTGTCGTATCTGAGCAATCTTCTCGGTGGTATCTACCACAAGTTCTGGGCCAGTGATTTGACTGTCACCAACTTCTGCCCAACAGAGAGGTGATCAGCATTTGCGTCCGTACAATGCCTCAAACGGAGCGGCTTGGATGCTGGTGTGGTAGCTGTTGTTGTACGAAAACTCCACTAGCGGGAGGTGCCTTTCCCAGCCATTACCAAAATCGATTACACATGCCCTAAGCATGTATTCAAGGGTTTGGATGGTGCGTTCAGATTGCCCATCCGTCTGCGGGTGATAAGCGGTGCTCATATCTAAACGTGAGCCAAAGGACTTGTGCATCGCTTGCCACAGTTCAGAAGTAAAACGTGCGTCACGATCAGATATAATAGAGGTTGGCACTCCGTGCTTCGATACCACTTCCATTAGGTAAATGTCTGCAAGAGTAGAAAACTTATCCGTTTCTTTGATAGCCAGAAAATGTGCAGACTTGGTTAGTCGATCTACGATCACCCAAATGGTATCGTTTCCGCGTTGAGATCTGGGCAGGCCGGTAACGAAATCCATGGAAATTTGCTCCCATTTCCATCTCGGGATCTCCGGTTGTTGAAGTAGACCTGATGGTTTCTGATATTCAGACTTGACTCTCGCACAAGTCAAGCACTTGCTGACGTAGGTTGCTATGTGGGCTCTCATGCCAGGCCACCAGTATGTGGTCTTTAAGTCGTGGTACATCTTATCCGAACCAGGATGTACTGAATAACGAGACTTATGTGCTTCATCCATCACAAGCTCGCGTAAGTTGCCATAGAGTGGAAACCAAATACGCCCTGTTACATAGTAGGCGCCATCTTCCTTTTGTTCTAGCCGCTGCCTCGATCCTCGTAGGGACTCAGCCCTGATGTTCTCTGCTTTCAATGCTTCAACCTGAGCATCGCGAATCTGAGCGGGAAGGTTAGATTGGATGGTAAGCTGTAAAGCACGTACACGCCTAGGTATGGTATCCTTTCGACTGAGGGCGTCGGCCACAACATTGGCTTTACCCGGATGATACTTGATTGCGCATTCATAATCATTCAAGAGCTCAACCCATCGGCGTTGACGCATGTTTAACTCCTTTTGCTTGAAGATATGCTCGAGACTCCTGTGATCGGTGTAAAAGGTGCACTTGGTACCGTACAGGTAATGTCTCCATATCTTAAGCGCGAAAACAACTGCTCCCAGCTCCAGATCGTGAGTAGTGTAGTTTCTTTCGTGAACCTTGAGTTGGCGTGATGCGTAGGCAATGACCTTGTCACGTTGCATCAATACGCAACCAAGTCCTTGGATGGAAGCGTCGCAATAAACCACGAAATCATCGGTGCCTTCGGGCAATGAGAGGATAGGCGCGCTACAAAGTCTATCCTTTAGATGTTGAAATGCGGACTCTTGTGCATCACCCCAACGATAGATGACACCCTTCTGAGTCAGTGAAGTGAGAGGTTGCGCAATCTTGGAGAAATCTTTGATAAACCTTCTGTAATATCCTGCCAAACCAAAGAATTGGCGGATTTCTGTTGGTGTGCGGGGTGCAGGCCAGTTCTTAATTGAGTCAACCTTGGATGGATCAACATGAATCCCATCCTTGTTTACCACATGGCCTAGAAAGTGGACTTCGCGAAGCCAGAAGTCACATTTCGAAAACTTGGCATACAACTGCTCCTTTCGAAGAAGTTCCAACATAAGACGTAAATGCTGCTCGTGTTCCTCCTGACTCTTAGAATGGATCAGGATATCGTCAATGAACACAATAACGAACTTATCCAGGTAAGGCTTGCACACTCGGTTCATGAGATCCATGAAGACCGCTGGTGCATTCGTCAGCCCGAATGGCATAACCAGGAACTCGTAATGGCCGTAACGAGTTCTGAATGTTGTTTTGGAGACGTCCTCATCTCGAACTCTCAGTTGATGGTATCCCGATCTCAAATCAATCTTGGAGTAATAGCTTGACCCTTGCAACTGGTCAAACAAGTCGTCAATACGTGGAAGAGGATAACGATTCTTCACAGTCACCTTGTTAAGCTCGCGATAGTCAATACACATTCTGAAAGTACCATCTTTCTTCTTTACGAACAAGACTGGAGCTCCCCAGGGCGAAGAGCTAGGACGAATAAAACCCTTTTCCAAGAGTTCTTGTAGTTGTGTGGACAGTTCTTCAAGTTCTGTTGGAGCTAGACGATATGGTGCTCGAGCTACTGGCGCTGCTCCAGGAGCTAGCTCGATTTGAAATTCAACTTGGCGGTGAGGCGGAAGACCAGGCAATTCCTCAAGAAATACCTCAGGAAAATTGCGCACAATAGGAATGTCTTCAATTCTCTTCTCTTCCGTGGATGTGTCAGTGACGAGCGCTAGAATGGCAGTGTGGCCCTTTCGTAGACATTTATGGGCCTTAAGGAAAGAGATGATGCCTTCGACAGCACCACTCTTGTCGCCACGAATCACAAGAGGTTCTTCACCAGAACGAGGAATGCGGATGATTTTCTCCTTACAAACAATCTCCGCTTGATGATGAGATAGCCAATCCATACCAATAACAACGTCGAAACTACCAAGTGTGATAGGAATAAGATCGATGGGGAAAGTCTGACCAGCTAAGACGAGGTTACAACCTTTAACTACGTGTGTGGCTTCAAGACTTTTACCATTTGCTAGCTCTACCGCGTGTTTGGTGTTCAAAAGTGTTGGGGTACGTTTAAGCATTTGACTAACTTTTAGAGACACATAACTGGTATCGGCACCCGAATCAAATAAGACAGTAACAAAGAAGTCATCCAGAAGAAACTTACCCATCACAACGTTGGGATCGTTCCTTGCGTCACCTTGACCAATCACGAAAGCACGACCCCTTGCTCCATTACCATTGTTGTTACCCCCGTTGTTGCCTCCATTGTTATTCCCGTTTCCTTGGTTGTTGTTGTTGTTTTGATTCTGGTTAAGCTGGGGACAGTTCTTCTTAAAGTGGCCTTCAGCGCCACACTGAAAGCATCCTTTATTTCCCTGCTGATGTTGCTACTGGTGGTTCTGTGGGGCTTGTTGTTGTTGGCGATTCTGATTCGCAGGACGCGGGCTCCTGCAATCCCTAGCTTCATGACCCAACTTATGACATCTCTGACAACGACCTTTGTTGCACTGACCACTATGGTGTCTGTTACATTTGTTGCACTTTGGGTGGTTTTCTCGATACCCACCCTGTCCTTGATTACCGGAGGATTGCTGACCCGGACTCTGGTAGTCGTCAGTCCTTCGCTGCTGGGACTGAACCGAAGCAGAACCCTTACTGGAGTTTCCATCCCATTTTCGCTTGTTGTCGGTAGGTACATCAGAAGTAGTTGTGGCACTGATACGTTTGGGTAGCCGGTTTTGTTCCACCGCCTGGTCGGTGAGACGATGAGCCAACTTGATAATTTGCTGAATTGTACCCAGGTTGGCTGAAGTTACGTTACTTTGAATCTCTGGTACAAGGCCATTGAGGTACAGCTCGATTCGTTTGATGGGAGGGTCCACCATAGTTGGACACAGGATGGCCAGTTCGTTTGACCTCTTAGTATACGCTTCAATCTCAGACCCCGTCATCTTTAGATGGTAAAATTCCACTTCTAGCTTGTGTATATCATCCCGACTACAGTACTCCTCCTTGATCAGCTCTTTAAAACCATTCCAGGGTGTGGCATTAGCAACTGCCAGTCATAGTAGTTGAACTTGCGCCTT
>JARYGA010060650.1:0-27784 GCA_030545235.1 Helianthus tuberosus
GGCATATTTTCCTGAGATTGAGTTTGTGATTATGAAGGTGTTTGAACTTGTGCTTATGGCATGTGAACTTGTGCAAATTGATATTTTGGTTGCCCATTTGCATATTGATTTGCCATTTGAACTGGCCCATGTGCTAGATGTGCAGTGTATAATGTGGATGGTCCAGGGGTATTCTGGGAAAATTTTGTTTGGTGACCAGCAGTTGAGTTAGGTCGACTAAATTGATTTGGATAGGTTATGAAGGGTTGATTGTTCATGACATGAAGGCTTAAAGAGTTGAGGTCCAATATTCATTGATATGCATTGGAGAATGATATATGACGTAACTTATTTCAAAATGATCTTCATTGATCATAGTCATAAGATGTTTCTAAATCGGTATGATCTAAATGTCATTAGACCTATGAGACATATTGGAATTAACATTTGATTAAAGGTTAGGTAACCCCCGTGAAAATTTCAAGCCTTCGATTTTCGTAATAAATATTCGTTAATACGGACATTATATTCTGATAGCTTAACTATCAGAACAAACCTAAGTATCACATACCTTGAAACCTTCCTAAATTCAAATGAGGGATTAGAATCACCAAAACATCGAAACTCAAAGTCTAGGGACTAAAAATACCCAAAACATTAAGTTACCATGTTGTGCCACCTAGCAAGACACTAATCACTTCCTAAAACACTCATAAACACTTGTCCTAACCATCTTGAAGCTCTAAACACATCATAGGACACTAATCATCTCCTAAGACACCCATTAACAATTGTCTTGCCCATGTTTGGCCACCTATCTTCTCCTTTGCGACACTTCTTCTAGTGTTGACACCTCATTGGACACTAATCACACTCCTAAGCCTCCGAGGACACTTGTCTTAATCTCCTTAACCTCACTTCACTACAAATAGCACCATTCGATTACCATTTTCTTCACACCAACTCAAAACACAAACAAGTCTTGTGTGAGTGCTCTAGTTCCTAATGTGCAAGCTTCTCTTGGTCTTTAGAAGGAATCCTTTAAAGTTATTCTAAGTATTAGTAAGTTGCCTTCCTTTAGCTCTTTCAATAAAAAAGTAGTTTCGTAGCTTATTTACGTTCAAACTCGTATTGTTACAAATTAAAAACTACCAATGGGAACACATAAGTATATTTCTCGTTTTAGATAGATTATGTGTTGTCACTTTGAATGACCATAACTTGGTCCACACTTAACCATATAAATTAAAATCTTGTTTCATGATAAGTACTCCAAAATATGGTGCCAAGGATGTATAATACACTTAAAAACACTTCTGTTTGGACCCTCAACTGTTTAAAACCAAAGTGAAGCGCAAAACTAAACGATATGTAAAGATCCACGGTTTTGACCATTTTCCGGGTTCCAAACAAAAATATTTTCTAGACAAAAGTTGTAAAGCAAATTATGATTTAGTATGCTAGAAATTTTCATAACTTTTCGACACCGTTTTCTATTTTAAAACGTAAAACGAAAACAACACAGAAAGTTGTCAAAAAATATATTTACTAAAAACTAAATAAATTATAAATTGCCTAGGGTTCTTTAACCCAAACCATCTACAAACATCATCGCAACAAAATCTTAATGAACGGTCCTTATTATTAGGAATTCATTGTAATCTTAAAGAACCTTGAGATCACACAAACTCTTCACCAAGACATCAAGGTGAGTACATAGTCCCCACTTTTCCGTTTTTAAACTATTTTAGGGTGATTCATATGTGCTAAACTATTTTTAAATTTACAAACTTACTACAAATGGTTTATGTGAAATCTATGTTCCTTTGTATGAAACTTGGTGGTGCGTCATGCATCCGTACCTAAGTACATTCATTAACTTTAAATAGTCGAACTGTAGTAAGATATAGAGCTATAGGTGTGACGACCCATTCCAAAAAAAAAAATGTGCAGTGTATAATGTGGATGGTCCAGGGGTAACAAGCTCGGTTTTTCTTATGACTTTCAAAAAAAAATGATGATGAAGCAAAAGAGAAATAAACAAACAAGTTTATCAAAAATAACTTTGTTTGAATAATAGCTTCATCAAAATAAAAACTTCAAAAAAAAAAAAGTCTTACGAAAACCGACGCTTTTTACGCCTTTCGCCCTTTTACTAACCACTAACCCAACCACCTACCTTTAACCCAAGCCTAACCCTTCACCCAAAAGTCCTCTTGATATTTACAAAGGTGTATAGTTAAAAATGAGGAGGATTGATTGCTTGGCAAGCTTATGGTAGGAGTAAGTTCCATGTCGCTCTCGAGTGATCCACTAAAATACATCTTTTTGCCGAGTGTTGAGTGATCCCCCGTGAGGTATGTGAACTTGTATATAAATGGAATTTTAAAAAGGCATGTTATGCCCTAATAAGTAATTTATCTTATGAAATGTTTTAAATAAATCATGCCGAATATGATTGTAAAAAATAAAAATAAAACTAAATAAAGAATCTTGGAAATCCCGACACTCTACGACAAACTCAAAAACCTTCTCTTCTACCCATTCCATTTGGGAATGTAAAGCCACATTATAAAGAGTTTTGCTTGAGGACAAGCAAAGATTCAAGTGTGGGGGTATTTGATGTGCACAAAATGCAACATATAAATTACATCAATTGTGGCATAAAACTAACCCTTTTTTAGTACTAATGTTGGAAAAAGTATGTTTTTGTCTTCCTTTTGTATTTTCAGGATTAAATGAGCTCAAATGAACAAAAGAAGCAAAAAGAAAGCTAAATCTAACATAAATACAAGAAAAGGAACAAACGTGGCATGCCCGGCCTCCCCGACAGCATCTTTCCAAGCAAAACAAGAAAACAGAAGGCTGAACACGCCCCGTGCTCAATGAGCACGGGGGCGTGCCCAAGTGTCAGCAGAAAAGACAAAGCTGTAGAAGCTTCTATCAGCCACCACGTGGCCGTGCTCAGCGGACACGGGGCCATGGTCAACTCTAAGATTCGCATAATCTGAGGAAATCTTGATAGTACAGATACGCTTCTGCACACGGGGTCGTGCCCAGCGGACACGGGGGCATGGTCAACTAATGCAGATAAACTGCAATTAATGAAGACAGAGAAGAAGGTGGACACGGGGCCGTGCCCAATGGACACGGGGTCGTGCCCGGGCTGCTGTTCAGGCTATAAATAGGGGTGCTTGGCTCATTTGTAAACCATCCCTTGGCACACCACCTCTCTCACACTTCACCAACCACCCACCACCATCACAACCCCATCATCCACCACCATCATCCATTGTCTATCGGAGAGTGTGTGAGTCGTCTCGGGATCCAAGATTGATCGTAAGAGCTCTTGACAATCAAAGGCCATGTTTGCCTAAGTCTCTTACATCATTTGGTGAATACAAGTGTCTAGTGTAATACTTTTTTATTTTTAATCTTTTCGCACTTTTTACTTGGTTATGTATTAATGACTTTAATAACTAGTTTCTTATGTTGAAGGTGATTCTTCCTTATCGTTTGTCTGTGGTGTCTTGGCATTATTTTACTCTCTATAAAAAATAAAAGATTTTCACCATTCATATCTCCACGGTCTATATGGAGATATGTTGGCTACCTGGTTGGGGGTTAAGGGAACGGTTTGGTAAGAGTCTTACCTTGTTCAGTGTATAGATCCTGCAAGGACCTGGGTTAAATTTAGTAGGACCTCCTTCAATACCCACCGGTATTGGATGGCGGGGGTCCAAACTCTTTGATCCCCTCATATGTAAGCTACTATTAATACTTTAATCCGGCTACTTAGGACTGTATCCCTGCTGACTCAGACTACTTAGCCGAGGGTAACGTCACCTTCAAAAGAGGGGCCTACCATAATATGCATTAATAACTTAATTAATTATCTTTCAATAATCTGACTCTTTAGGATTGAATCCTTGCTGAATCAAACTACTGGGTTGAGGGTAACGTCACCTTCAAAAGAGGGGCCTACTACAATAACTAAGATAATCTCTTAAAAAGTGCAAAAGTGCGGAAATAATCAAAGGTTACACTAAACACGAGTCGGAGCCAAGTGATTCATCTTGTCTATCTGTTTTTACTTTTATTTTATTTTTTAGCATTTTAGTTAGTTTTTATTTTTCTAGCATTAAAACCTTTTTCTAACTTTTGATTTGATTAGACGTTGAGGATAAACTGGTACTAAAAGCTCTTGTGTCCTTGGACGACCTCGGTATCTTGCCAACACTATACTACGCTCACGATGGGTGCACTTGCCCATATGTGTGTTTGGTGTTAGTAAAATATCGTGTTTTATAAATTTAAAACTTGACTAACGTGTAAAAAGGGCTTAAAATATACATAAAAACCTATAACACACAACACGCATCACTAACGTTGATTCAAAACTAGTGGCCGAGCAAGTTAATGAGCATTATAATGCAAAGGGTGAAGCTATGGCGCTATATCTAGAACAAGAGCGGATGTTAATCGGCCAATTCCAAACGTTCAAAGTCAATCACATAAACAGAAGCGAAAACAAGCACGCAGATGGACTAACCAAATTAGCTGCCACCAGCTTCAGGCATTTAACAAAAGAGGTACGCATCGAAGTATTGTCCAATCCTTTTGTCCCTCTCAAACAAGTAAAAGTCATAGAGATCGGCGACCCATCCTGGATGTCCCCGATCATCATGTATCTGCAACATGGCAAACTCCCGGAAGGAAAGGCAGAAGCTAGGAAAATCCAAAATAAGGCAATAAACTATGAGATGGCGGACGAGACTCTGTACCGGAAATCGTTCATGGGACCACTCCTGCGCTGCGTTGACAAAACAGATGCACAGTACTTAGTTAGGGAAATCCATGAAGGTTTGTGTGGGATACATGCTAGACCGCGCATGGTAGTGGCGAAAATAATGAGTGCGGGCTATTATTGGCCGGGAATGCACGTGGACGTGGTAGAATTACTACGAAAATGCGCAGCTTGTCAGCGCCACACGCCAAAAACGCTCCGTCCAAAGAATCCGCTCGTACCAGTCACATCCGCCTGGCCCTTCCAGCAATGGGGCATCGATCTTGTTGGCCCATTCCCCGACGCACCAGGTGCAGTAAAATTCATTATCGTAGCAGTAGATTATTTCACAAAATGGGTCGAAGCCAAGGCATTAGCTTCAACCACAGCAATGGTAATCCGCAAATTCATATGGGAACATATTATTTGCAGATTCGGATTACCATTGCGCATTATCTCCGACAACGGCACCAATTTCTCCTCGGAAGATCTTCAGAAGTGGTTCAAAGAAATGAAGATCGAACACAACTTCGCCTCTGTGGCGCACCCACAAGCAAACGGCCAAGTCGAGAGTGTCAATAAACAAATAGTCGATGGCATAAAAGCGCGGCTCGGAACAGCGCGCAGAGGATGGGTCGATGACCTCCCCAACATCTTATGGGCTCATCGTACCATGCCAAAGACCAGCACGGGAGAAACTCCATTCAGTCTAGTCTACGGATCGGAGGCGGTAATCCCAGCCAAAATTGGACTTCCATTACCACGCATGCTTGCTATGGAGAAGCAAAACAATGAGCAGGAACGAAGAATGGACTTAGACCTTCTCGAAGAAAGGCGCGAAAATGCCGCCATCGCAGAGGCAAGGTACAAATCCAAACTTGAAAAATACTACAACGCGCGCGTACGCGTATGTACTTTCGTTCCGGGAGACTTCGTCTTGGGCGACAATGAAGCTTCCAATGCGGAAAAACCAGGCAAACTAGCGCCAAAATGGGAAGGACCATACATTATCAACGAGGTCCTAGGCAAAGGGGCATATACCCTGAAAAGGATTGACGGGACACTGGTCCCCCGCACCTGGAACGCGCAACAGATGCGCAGGTGTTATATATAACCGAGCTATTCAACAAAATAAATCGATACAGGCAATATTTTTCTGTTTCATCGTGTATTATTAGCCATGCGCCCTATCAATGCAAACATTATCCCTACACATATTATTGTTTGTTACAAATTGCATATAATTCTTTTGGTTTACGCGAAAACAATATGGTGAACATTGTACACCTCATGAATAGTCTAAAAAAGCACAGCCTCGCGCATATTTTAGACGTACGTTCACACATGAGCACAATACCATTCTCATTCGCTCTACCTACTCAAATCAATTAAGCATATGCAACCTATTGTAATCCAAACATAAACTGGTAAATCACCAAGGCATACATGCACGATAGTGCATCAAAAAATATATATCATTAGTGCAACAAAAGCACCCCAAACAAAACCATTTACAAAGAACACAGCAGTGTTTCTTCAAAAAAAAAAAAAAAAAGAAAGGGGGAAAAAGTACTAGTTACAAAATAAGAACAAACTAAGAAAGCTGATCCAACACCCCATACGGAGTATGGAGAACCTCACCATACTCAGACAAAGGACGGGGATCAACAATCTACGGGTTGACACCCTCCTCATCAACTTCAGCAGCACCAGCTGGAGCTTCAGTCGGAATGACAACACGAGGACGTCACTGGTAAACAACCGACGAACTCCCTCTCCGACCAACCGGAAAAGACCAGACTACAAGGTATGCTGACAGACGAGTAACTCCACCACTGTTGTCATCGGCAAGACGAAGACCAAGACGAATCTGATACTCCAAAACACCCCGACGGTTTGAATTTTCAACATTGTCGTCTCTAACAGCGAGATCAGTCACCGGATTGGAAAGCAGCAGCAAACATCAGCGGCGTCGAGCACCCTCAAAACATTAGAAAGTCTTCTCCATTGAATTGGTCTCCTATTTTCCATTTTTTTTTCCAAAATTGGGAAAAAGAATATCACACCCAAAGTGAATATATAGACCAAAAGAGAGAAGCGGTAACGTCGAGATAAGAGTTGTGATGATTAAGTGTCAAATCAATTGCCGTCTCAACGGCGCTGCCACTACAAGTATCACATCTCATTTAAAACCTCTGATAGGGTCCATACGCATCCCCAGGAACTACAGTTAAACTAGGAGATGAAGAGTCAGCACAAGTTATAAGAAATAACGTCAGCTATCGTCAGCTCATGATTACACAAACTCTTTGTCCAAGATTGCAACAGTTCAGAATAAACAAAGGTATAAATATCTTTCCTCGCAAACTGTTCATTTTAACCAAAGTCAAAGATTTTCAAAAATCATCATAATAAGCAAAATGTATCTTCTCATAGAAGATTCCCTACTTTCGCGCCAAAAAGCACTCCTCTCATATAGTCCAGTGCTCCACTTATTTGCATAAGAACATCACTAGACTAGGGGGACTTGAAGGGGTAAGGTCCCAAAAACCTCATATCAAGTACTTGGGACCATACCATAACCTCATCTCTTCGCCCTCTTTTGGCCTTGCGCGGCCGCGCAACTGGTCCCACAGAAGGAGCTTAGGAGAAAGATATCAGGCCACACTTGCGCGCTGAAAGGAAAATCATGAACCCTTGCGCCTTCCTCCATAAACAAACAAAGGATGAGAATCCTAGTTTAAACACTTCCGCTTAAATATACCCAGACTTGGATATTATTTATTCAACTGGTGCCACACGATAAGGAGTCACACCGGATTATGGCAATAACCTTCTAGAAGGCTCAATCGTGCACCACCCGACGGTTATAACCGTCTAGGGCACGTGTCATCATTTCAGCCCTCCCTGAAATCACGATCATGGCATGGAATTGGAGGAAAACCTCCACTTGCCCACTTTCTACGTGGCATTCCCCCAGCCGTGGATCTGAAATAGCGATCCGTGTGCACTCACGTCAGATTAAGAAGATTAACGGAAGGAAAAGTAACCCGCTTACGGGGTTAGCATCTTCCGTTAATATTTCATCAACGAGTTTTCCCACCCAAACTCCCGGTTATAAATATGAGACTAATTCAGGTATGAACTTCAAGTTACACCCACTTCACCAGTACTTCTTCTTCTTCTTCTTCATAAACACATACTTATTCTTACGCCGGAGTCGGGTCACGGAGAAAACCTCCATTTTCCCCGTGACGAGGCTAACAGTGTTCTGTTTTGCAGTGTTCACCGGAGAAGAGGAACTGTCCCATCAAATCAAACGAGATAGAACCACCTTTTTTATGCAGAACCTAACCCTCTAGATAATTTGATTCCGGTCATTTATCTAGTGTTTCTTCACTTCTTGAGATCTCTTTCTATTGAACCAGTAAAAGAACAGATGATTGCAAAAGCCAAAATATACTATTCTAATCAATAAATAAAAGCTCTGTTGAAGCCAAAATACACTAACAGAAGATCTGTTCAAGGCCAAAGACAAAATACACTAACAGAAGATCTGTTTGAAGATATATAAGGTCTGTTGAAAAAGTATAAAAGTATGTTTAAGGCCAAACCCCTATTGAGGGTTAAAGCACTGATGAAGAAGACTAAACATCTGTTTGGGCCTAAATAGAACAATATCTATACATTAGTGTTTATGAGCCTTAGAACAGTTGTTGGGATTCATCAGATGTTAGAAACATCTGAGGAGATGTTGCTAACATCTAAGGAATCTTTTCTATTAGGAATGTCAGATGTCGCTATCAGGATAATGTCAGTCCTGATTGCCAACAGATATTTATACTTACTATAAATAGATATCACCTGTTAGATATCTATTATCACTTGACATTCCTTTTGTACAAACAAAATTGAGTGATTAGGCCATGGAGGAGTGTAAATGATACTTGTAATTTTGTAATCTGTTGATTATAATTAGAAAAAAGTATGACAACTTTCCAAATGTGTGTTTATGTTTAATTCCATTGCATTCATATATTTCCATTTATACTTCACATACTTCATTATTTCACACACAAAAACACACACAAATCGAAACTAAGTTCCTACCACTTTCTTTCTTGCTTATCTTGTGCTTTTGTTGTTTCTATTGCTATTTGTTTACTTTAACTTGTTTAATTATTGGTTTTAAACCATGGATTTAAGAACTAAACCCATCGCCCCTTGCCCTTTTTTTCTTGCTCTCAGCCTAATCATAAAGGATTGTGATATAGTTGTCATGGTTTAATAGAAAACAAGTATTATTCACTTAAATACCTATATGAACATGAGTAGGTAAGGTTATCTCCATAAGGAATATGTGGTAAGTGTTTGATTGTAATAACTAAATTAACTAACTACTAAGCAAATTGTTGTTCGTTGACTTAGAGAATTATGATTGATAATGTTAAAGGAAGTCATCCGATTTAAAGAAACTTAACCCCCTCCAGATTTTCGGTTCAATGGTTCACCCAAATCTATTTAATTAGATAGATACCATATGGTCTTGTGAATGGTTTAATTAAAGTGATAATTAAAGACAAGTTTTTAATGATAACTCATACAATTTAGTTACCAAATCACAAGTGCCAAAAACCCTCTTAATAACCAAACTGCTCACGATGCAAAGAAACCTAATGTGAATGGTAAAAGATGAATAATCGCAACACAAACAAGTTATATATATACACTAAACCACATGTATCTTCCAAACAATGAAAAATAATCCAAAAAAACTGAAGTAAACAAGGCTTGAGTTTCACATAAACGAACCGTCCAATCATAGGTGATTACAAAAGGTTTTGGCCGCTCATCATCATCATAGGATCTTCTAGGTTTGTTGTGGATCTTGATTGCATGAAGGAGTTGAAAAAATTAAGGTTTAGAACTCCAGAATTCGTTATTGGGAGATAAAAAAAGGTCTAGGGTAAAGGTTACTTGTGTTTGGGGGAAGGATTATCTTTAAAGAGGGTGAAAACCCCAATTTTCACGTGTTAAACCGACAAAAGGTGCAGGTTATGCCACCCCCTAGTGCAAGGTTGCGATCGGGGAACAGTGCAAGGGTGCTCTGACACAAGCGCATCATGCATAGGTGACTAGTTTCTTCCCCATTTTTCACGTTTCCAACTCCCGTCTTGTTTATGTACTTCCAATCCTTTGTATAGCTTCCCAGAAACCTTCTGTTAAGCTCCAAAATCCATCCATTAAGTTCCGGGTGCCTGCAAAGCAAATCAGACACAAATTAACCATGTTTCATAGTAACAAACACTTAAAACCTCATAATTAGACGTAGTAGAACATGGTTATTTATCCTTCCATTAGATTCTGATCAATCCTTTGATTATTAAAAATCTTTACTTTTTCCTACTATATCAAATCCTTGAACCTTGTGCTCCAATACCAATTTTTGGCCTAAATGACTAACACACACAAAAACTAATCAGAAAAGAAAAAAAAACATACATTACAAGTGCTTGACACTTTCATTAAGAAATCAGAAATCACTATATATTTATACTAAAATAATAGACCCACAACATTATATAAACTACACCAAGACTTGTCATGCTAGGGTTCAAAATCGTATCTTCTAGTAATTCATGTTGGAATTAGGGATTGCAATAACACACAGGTTTATGATAAGGAGTTATAGTGAAACATCTTTAATATACACACAAATACTACATACATTCGAAATACATATTTGATGTTCTAATTACATTACATTGAAATGAACATCCTATTTATAGACCTCAAAACCTAACCGACATAACGGTTGTAAAAGGTAGTTATATCTACCAACCGTTAACTAACATAATTGACTTTAACCGACCAATAACTAACTTTAATGACCCATTGATTACATGAGCCATACTCACATAGACATAGCTTAGATTCATTACATAATTAACAAATAATATAGACCAATTTTAAAATATAATTATGATTACCAACAACCATGTGTAACCTAAACAAAGACTTATAATACTAGGACTCAAACTCTCGTCTTCTCGTAATTCAAACTAACTTGATAAATATGCAAACGGATTTAAAACTACACATACAATGACACCCACAAAAATATTAATAAAACTAGACGTTTTTCATTTTACCCTTTCAAGTCTTCAACAACCCATTTCAGGATTAACCACTAACAATAACAAGATAATATATATTAGTTTATACGTAAAAAATACAAGTATGAATATATATAAATGTTACACAATAAATGAATCAAGCTTGAGCTTTAAAAATATGGCTCAAAGCACCCTCAAGCTCAAGATTAGGTGAGTCTAGATCACCGCAGCTCGTTTATACCTTTAGTGTGCATAAACCTTAAATGAGATATAACACACTTTCTGGTAATTAAATTTATGAGACCTTCTATGTCATTTAAGCATATCAACCTGATTATTATGCCTACTAATTGAATTACTACAATATAACATTTCGTATTTTTCATACTTTCTATTTTTAGAAAGCTTGTATTAATATTCCATTTCAATCTTTGAAATTTCGAGATTTTGATCATAATGAAAATTACATCTTATTCATACTTGTTTAATTCATGCTTACACAATCACGAATACATGTTTTATGTACAAAACCAAACCAAACTTATTATTCATTTTATGCTTAGAATATTGTTCATACACATTCATACAATACACATGCTTATACATGCCCTAAAATACCTTAAAAACACTTAACATATTGAAGATATTGCATAATTGGACAGACAAACAACCAAACAAAAAGGATTAAAATGCAGTTTTTGAATTTTGGAAGACCTTATGACCGCAAGGCCATAGGCTTATGGTCCGCAAGCCATGTATGACGGGCATAATTGTTTCTTGCTCGCGGATTGGACCTCTTTTCCACCTACTTTCACCTCCGATCACCTTCCAACCTTCTTTAAACCCAAACACTAATCTCCCTCTATAAAACCAAGCCTCCTCTAACATGTTTTTAGTTTCCACAACTCCATATCACTCTCAAACACTCAAAAATCTTAAAGAAATTCCAACTTTGGGCAGATTACTACAAGCTCAAACTTGTGAGTTTTAACTTACTTCTTCAACCTTTTCTTCTCATTTCTTGCTTTCTAACTTCGTGGATAACCTCTAGGAATGTTACCCAATGCTTACCAAGGTAAACAAGTGTGGTACATCACCATTGTTGAGGTCCAAAGAAGGATTAAATTTCCGCTTTTATAAAACTTTCATATTTTACAACATGTCCTTATCTTTCTTGGAAGAACTTATTCCAAACCTTGTCCCCAACTAATCTACATGTTGAAGGGCTTGAGTTAATGTGTTTTTCCAGAAAGTATGAGGTTCAAACATCTCCTTACTTTTATAAATAAAGATCCTAAGTAAGCTCTAAGATGAGAGAAACCAAACAACTCTCTAACCTTCAATGTTGAAAGATTTGAGTTATGGTAAAGGTGTGAGCATTGGAACATCGTTTCCACAACATGGATTCCACCTACCTCACTAGATTGCTTAGTTAATTATCTTACTTTCACAGCATCTAAGTCACCAAACAACTTTCAAGTAAACAAAGTGAACAAACTACACTAAGTCTTCAAACATTATCCATTTTTGAAATGCACTCGTCTAGTTTAACTCACTTGGTTGTTTTCGTGAATTAGAGGATTTCATTTTGTTCATTATATTTATTCATGACCATCCGAATCATCATTGAGATGATTTGTGTTTTGATGAATCTGCAAGGTTAAGGGGTTTTAATCATACCTTTACATGACCATATTTGACTAACCTAACATTTTACTACTAACTATATATATACATATAGGGTGAGGTTCGGCTACAAAGTCCATTTTTCCTACAAAGTGAACAAAGTCATAAAACACCACAATTTCAACCATAAAAAGCACTTAAAACCCACAAATAACAAAGTGAATATCACTAAAACAGAATAGCAAAACCCTAACAATCCATAAAAACTTCAAACATACCATCATAGAACTATGAATATAAAACACAACATGATAATCAACATAAAACACAATAATGTTTATGATTCGATAATCAAAGCCTTATCATCTAAAACATAACACAAAACCCACAAATATGTCGTTTTAGTAATCTCCACTTTGTTATTTTTGGGTTTTGAGTGTGTTTTATGGTTGACATTATGGTGTTTTATGACTTTTTACATTTTGTAGGAAAAATAGACTTTGTAGCAAACTCCCACCCTATATATATATATAATACAAGCCGAACCACGATATCAACGAAATCAATGGTTGAACGTTATGAGTTATGGTAGATATCATCTATGTTCTTGATTCCTCAAAATTGGATTCTAATAGGTGACTTGGTACCCATGAAAAACACACTAAAACATAGTGTCCAATTGAGTGTCTAGACAAGATGTAAATTTCTTGTATACATACTTTGTATTAACTAAAATCATGAATCCAAATCAATCATCAATTCCACGAACTCACACACGTTCGTTATCCCATTGTAGGGTAACTTTGGTGTCTAAGTCTTTAAGTCTCATCAACTCACGTTTGTGGAAGCTTTGCAAACCGTGAGTATACTCGAAACCCCTTTTTCGCTTTAATCACTGTTTAGGGTGCAACATGTATAAAATAAACAAACTCACTTACGAACACAATCAAACTTATGAAATCACTAAATCCACCAAACATGCTATTTATTATGCTTAGGTTATTCATGCTAGATATTCAAATATGCAACTACTTGTTATTAACTTTGCTAGTGAACCTTAACATGTATAGCGCTATAGGAGTAGCACACCGCCCAATTTCATGGTCTATGTTAAGCATTCAATCATAACGGTCTGATTCACTTGTTGACAAGATTATGCTCGTGTAATCTTTGGTTTGACACTTAGGTTGTGCATACTAGTGTGTAATTTAACTTAGTATAGGAACTGGCATGTTGGATTTAAGAACCTTTTTATTATATGCTATGTAAAACCAAACATGTATGCTCACCGAACTATTTTTGTTGACGGATACATTAATAAATGTTACAGGAAATTAGCTTGATGCACGCGAATCAACTTAGGATGGATTAGAAATGCACTCAATTTTTACGTTATGTATTTCTTTTCGTTGTTTATGTTTAAGTTGCAAAATGTTGTATTTCCATTTCTTGACACTGTACTTCGGTTTAGTATGAAATGAAATATCGTTTACTTAAATTATTGTCACAATTAGTATGTTATGAAGTCTCGAACAATCTCGTTTTGTCCAGCCTTGATGTTTCCGCCTTCGGTTGAGGTGTGACACACAACTTATGAGTTCTAAACCTTAATATAAAATTGACATAAAATGGAACATGAGAGAGAGAAATTTCAAAAAAAAGAGTACTTCAAAGTCCTAAACAACTCTGGAAAGGTCAAAGATAGTCCATATATAATCATATCTCAATAAACTAACTAGTCTTTGAATGTAGTCGGAATATATCTTTGATAATAGTACATGTATACATGGTGAGTAATATAAGAGCATCACCATTACATGAGTCGTCAAATCATCACTACCCTAAAGTTGTCCCCAAGAACCTCCTCCTTTATCTGGACCACACATCTTTACTCTCTTCTCTTGCAAAAATCGTTATGGTCTGCCATGGACAATGTGTGGCCAAGAACCTTGTGCTCCCTCTCTCTATTCAATTCCACATCGATCTGCATGGTGGGCCTCTCTCTCTTTTCCGTTCGTGAAGATCGACAGACCCGATTGCAAATACTCTAAGTAATCTAAGGTATCGTGTGAATTTTTCTAATAGTAATGATTTTTTATTTAAATGTTTTAGCAATTTAGTGAGTGTTCTTTGTCGCCGAGAACCTTGAGCATCAACATTGGTCCGTACATGTTAATATAAAATCTTTTTTGTACAATGACAACAATTAAGTTATTGTTTCTTATAATTTTAGAATTTAAATACAATAATAACAACCATACTCAGTAAAATCTCACAATTTCAAAACTATTGGTAAAATCTAGAGATGATGTATGCAAACTACACCTCTATTCCAGATGATAGAGAACTGCGTCTAGGGAGACCCCAAATCTAGAAACTCTATCTTAAAATAAAAAAAGTATATATATATATATATATAGGGGAATGTTAAAATGAGAACCACCTCGAGTTGTAAGAACCCGCGAGAACCACCCCCGCAGGGGGGCGTTGACCACGATTTTTTTTTACAACTAGATGTGTATATTTTAACAACCTACGTAAAGTTTGGGTTTAAACGGCGCGCCCGAGGGGGTAGTTTTTTACGCGCAAAGTTTGGGTTTTTTTATTTTTTTTTTATTTTTCTTTTTTTTTTAACCAAACTTTGGGCGTAAAAAACTACCCCCTCGGGCGCGCCGTTTAAACCCAAACTTTACGTAGGTTGTTAAAATATACACATCTAGTTGTAAAAAAAATCATGGTCAACGCCCCCCCGCGGGGGTGGTTCTCGCGGGTTCTTACAACTCGAGGTGGTTTTCATTTTAACTTATTCATATATATATATATATATATATAGGGGAAGGCTATAGCGAAAACCCACTTGAGTTGTGTAAATTCATTAAACTTTGTAAAAACGCCATGTAACATTTTAAATTTTTTCTAAAAAAATAGGAAATGTAATATACATATATTTGAACATTTTTATAAAAGAAAAACAAAAAAATACCGAGTAGTTTTTTTTAAATGTTAAAAATTTCATGTTACATAATATATATGTCCAAAAAAAATGTAACATACAAATTTTGAACATTTAAAAAAAACTAGTAGGCGTTTTTTTCATAAAAATGTTCAAGTACATTTATGTTACATTCCCTATTTTTTAGAAAAAAAATAAAAAAAAATTTATACAAGGTTTATTTGGGTTTTCTCAACTTACATTGGTTTTCGATTTATGTTTAGTTAATTAATATATATATATATATATATTTAAATTTTCTTAGAAGTTAATTAATTAAAACAATTATTTTAGTTCAATTCATAATTGATTAAATTAATTATGACAACAATATAGGAAAAGAACGACACAAAATGTAAGATAGAAACTTTAGGACCAAATTAGTTTAATTTAGAATATGAATTTAATTTTTAAAACTTAAAATTAGACTTGAGAGGAATAATATATGAAACATCAAAATAGTTCTGGTTAATGTTAGGACTGTGCTACTTTCTTACCGGTTACCATCCCCACTTTTTCTTGGTGGGGTGGGTTGGAATAAGGAAAACTTACAAAATACATAAAAGAACAATATCTGAAGCAATCTTTCCAAGATCTAAATTTACACACTATTTTCAATCTCAAAAAAGAAAAATTAAACAAAAAGAAACATAAGTATCATGGATTCTCAACCAGAACATTTAAGAAGAAGAAAAAATATATATGTAACTGAATTAATGGATCAATAGTCAAGGGTGAGTTGACTAGAGCTTGAGTGACAAATCAAGTTTCTGAGACTCATCTTGATTGGTCTTCAACTCCGGCCACCATAAACCACCAACTTCATCCTTAGCCATTGAACTCATTCCAGTCCTAACCACCTCAAACCGCCCAACACTACCGTGGGACGGTGGAGCTCCTGCCAGGCTTGAGGGGTAGCCTGCTATGTTGAGCTTCCCTATAGCTGGTTGCTGATCAACATGAGGTCTTGATGACCATCCTTTTGGCCCATAAAAGCTCTTGAAACCCGAAGAATTCGAAGCCGAAAACATAGAATTAGAAGGTTTGTGGATCATTGAGTGTACCTGAATTCCAAGTGATCTGTGACTGTTGTTGTTGTTGTTATAGCCATGAAGAGGAAGTGAAGAAAGGGTAGAACAGTAATTTTGATTATGGTGGTGTTGTTGATGCATATATGTGTGGCCAAAAGCTGCAGCTGCTGAAATCATTGGATTTGAAAGAAACCCCATTCTTTGGCTTCTTTTTGCAAGATTCCTTTCTCTTTTGTGGGCATTTTGATGACCCCCTAGTGCCTGTGAGCTGTAGAACTTTCTTTGACAGTAGTTGCAGGAGAAAACCCTAGGCTCAGTTGAATCTGATGCTTGTTGTGTTGTACTTTCTGATGAGTTACCCATGTTGAAACTATCTATAAGATTCAGTTCTTGATTCAATCTTGAACCATCATCATCATCATCATCATCATCATCATCATCATCATCATCTAAAGTTTGTGTCTTTGTTTCTTGGTCATCATCATCTTGTTTAGGAGCATCACAAGTTCCAATCTTCTTGGCATCTGGCAATAGATCATATGATATTTCCATGAGCTAGCTAGCACAAGTAGTGTTTTAGGGCCTCTATCTTGGGTTGAAGGGGCATGTGAAACTGAAAGGGGGGAAGAAATTGTTTATGGAAAGTGAGTGCTTTGTGCTTTAAGTGGAAAAATACTATGTGATAGAGATTTCCTAGATAAAGACTAAAGACATGATTTGAGTTAAAGTACAGTATAATTTTAGGTAAAGCTTTTCATCTGACTCACAAATAGTTGAATATCATGCACTACAGTCTAACCATGTTACTATAGTTATACCCTATGCTGGTAAAGTTGTACCTTTTTATAGATTTAATCATTTTTATTCTAGAGGAAAGAAGGTTTCACCTGAGCCAAATATAGCCCTAATCTAGCACCATCATAATGCTAAATTGCCAAAGTTATCTTATAAGAGGACTCGGGGCGGAAGCGTTATGGTTGTCCATAACGCGTTGAATGGCCACAGAACACCGCCGCCGGTGCTTTCTATCACTCGTGGAAGTATAACGAGTTATGGTGGTCACGCGTTGAACTTTGAGTTTTGATAGGGTATGACTTGTACATTGTGCATTAATACTTGTACATTGGAATCCCCATCACTAGTGATACCACCCCACTACATTTCTATCACTATCACTAGAATATTGGGTGCTGAAATGGCATGATTTGATTGGGTGCTCCCATCACTAGAACCCATCACTAGTGAACCACCCCTCCCCCCTAAGGGTGAAGGGAGTGGCACGGCAAACCCATCGGCAAAGGAGAATGCCGATCGGGAACACCGCCGCCACCCCTTATAAACCGCGCGGCAAACTCAACTATTGGTATGTGGTCACCGATCGACAAAGGCTAGCCGACAACCTCGGTTTGTGTGTGTGTAACGGCATTATTGCCGTTTAATCATAAAAAAAAATTGCTTTTTATTAATATAAATCAACATTTTACACCCAACATTTCTCCAAACCTTCTCCAAACATTCAACCAAATTATACATTCGGCTTCTCTTTTTGCAAATGGAAGGCTCAAGCAAACGCGATGGCAAGGCAACTAAACGGGGCGGCTCGAGGACGAGTGTGCCAACTCAACGGGGCGGCTCGAGTGGTTCAACTCCGCCGTATCATCCGCAACTAGGCTTCGCCACACATAGCCAACCTCCATTTTTTTATAGCCAAGGCATGCAACCGACTTACGGGTTCAACACCCAACCCCATCCAAATTTTTCGCCGCATAACTATTTTGCACAGGGTCCGACCACGGTTGCTCCAAATATTTATGATTCCCTAGACGACCAAAACACTTTTGACCCGTTTGGTTTTCAAACCCCATCCTCACAACGAGCCGATGTGGAAGATGAAGATGACGAAGAATTTGTGGCGGAAACTCAAGAGCAATATGATGACGAAGACGAAGGCCACCATCAAGAAGAACCCGCAAACGAGCCGAGAGGGAAGAGTGGTAAAGTGAAACGGGAAAATTGGACTCCTATACAAGAGGAGGCATTGGCCAAGGCTTGGGTTCATTGCACCTTAGACAAAAGAAATGGCAACCAACAAAAGAAGAAGAGTTTTTGGGGCAAAATTCTTAAGCACTTCAACAATACGATCGGAGGAAGCAGCCGAACCCATCATCAGGTCTGCTCCAAGATGATTACCATGCACGGAAAGTTGAAACTATTCAACGGGTTTTATCAGCAAGCGGTAAACTATTTAATATTCATACGTTTAATTTTTACCCAAAAAAAATACTTATTTTTTTCTGTAATTTATTATTTTAGGACCGTTTACGTCCAAGCGGATCCGACGATTCTTGGGTCTTGAAGCAAGCGTTTAAGGATTACAAGGAAAAAGAACGTCATGAGTTTGCTCATATGGCGGTGTGGGAGGTCGTCCGAAGTCAAGAAAAATATAGCCAAGTTCCGTTGTTGGGTGAAGACGAAAGCTCGGGCTCGAGTTCAAAAAGAAAGTCGTCGGACTCGGGTAATTACCATCCGGATACACCGAATGCCGAGTTCACGAGTGGCCATCAAACTATCCCCGACATGAACGTGGATCCCTCGCCACGAAGACAAAAGAGGAGGGATAAAAAAACCAAAGCCGCCCCTTCTTCAAGCGACGATCCAAGAGACATAACCACTAAATTTGAAGAATATAGGGCGATGAAAAAAGAGTTGATGGATATCAAAAGGGTGCGAGAGGAAAAATATTTGGCGTTGGCCGAGAAGCAAGACGAAAATATGCACCAGGCTAAATTCGACAAGGACTTGAAGACGTACAACCGGCCTCACGACAATGTTCCCCCAGCAATGTTGGAGATCACGCTCGCACGAAAACGCGAGATAGCCGAAAAGTATGGATGGCCGTGTGATTTTTAATTTTTTTAGTCGTTGCGTTGTTTTAGTGTCGTGTAATTTTTATGAATTTTATGTTTTTTTTTTAAGTTTCATTTTAATGTAATTGTTTTTTTATTAATTTAATGTTTTGTTTGTTTTTATTTAACATATAATTTAAAAAAACAAAAAAAAAAAAAGTTTGCCACTTTCAAGTGTCTAAACCATTGCCAACACTTTTCAGCAAAGTTTAAACTTTTTACCCTCTCTGACGTGACACTCTCTGATTGGTCCATTTTAAAGTTTGCCACTTTAATCTGTTTAACCACTCCCTTCACCCTAAGGGTGTCCAGAGTGGGCGGAAAACCCACTTGACAAAGTCGGTTTACCGCACGGTACCACCGCCGCCGGTGGATTTTGCCGCTCGGTAAAATCAGAGATGCGGTGATGGGTTGCCGAAGCGGGGAGAAGGAGGGAAGGAGAGAGAGGGGGTGTGTGTGGTGGGGTCCATGTCATCTCAACCAATCACACATTTTTCTTTTTTTTTAATAGTTTACCAATTCATGAAGTGTTTAACCATTGAGAACACTTATGAGCATAGTTTAAACACTTTTCATTGAATGACATGTCACATTCTCATTGGTTGATTTTGAAGTTTACCACTTTCAAGTGTCTAACCACTCCCTACACCCTAACGGGTTCGCTAAACATGCTATCAAATAGTTTCAGTATCTTTTAGTACATGAAAAGAGAGATATATTACTATGTGACATTTTTTTGAAGTGAGATGAATGTTTAGCATAACTCCTTTAAAATCATTTGTATTTTATGTCTTTTATGTCGTTAAACTTAAAGATACAATAATTTTACTAACAAAAAAATTCCAAGATCATCCATCTATCAGGGACATTAATTTGTCTTTATGCATGTTGCCATGTTGGTGTTCATGTGCAAACTCCAACTCTTCGTTCTATAAAGGGGTTGTTTTTTAATCGTATCCATACAAAAAAGATATAATTTGTTACTTTTCTTTTCTAAAAAAATAAAAATAAAAGATTGCACCAATAAAGATGAATGCACAAGACCCTAGCAACTCCATTAACATTTTATTTTTTAACGTATATGTGATATCGCTGACACGTGCGTTGTAACATGAGAAAATGAAATTAAATATGTTTACGTCCTTTTTACAAGATATACAAAACAAATATGTAACAAAGAAGTTATTAATATTATATAGCTAACAAATAATAACCGAGATCTTTTCGTATCCTTGACATCCTTATATTGCATGTTGCTTTTAATATACGTCATGTTTGTCGTCAGAATTCGACAGATAAGGTAAAGTATTTATTTTTATAAACTTGCCTTATGTGGTTGAATACAGGAGTAAGTAATTTACGTACGTATGTTAGTTAAGATAAAATAATTGAAGTTTGATATAAAATGGGGACAAGACCTGTCTCGTAGTCATTTGTCATTGGACACACAACAAAACAGCAGGTGGGAACTTTGAAAACATCCAATCACAAGTTAAGGGTGTCCGGGGCACCCTCGGTGACTCCCTTCGGGGACCCAAGTTACCGAGCGGGGAGGTGATGCCAACCAAGAGGGGAGGGAAATCGGGGGCCAAAATCGGTGGGGATTCACCGAAGAAAGGAAGGAGAGAGGGAGGAGAGAGAGAACTCATGGACCAATCAAAACTTTTCTTTTTTTCTTTTTTTTTTTTTTGAATAAAAAAACAATTCCCCTAGGAGGGGAGTGCCGCCATCAAATTGGGGTGTTAGAGGAGTTTAAGAGGGGAGTTGACGTGGCACACGAGGATTGGTTATGCGTAAGAGAGAGGACTCCCCTCTTAGGGGAGTGCCCCCCTCACCCTAACTGGCATCTAAGGAAGAGCATCTTTCTTAAAAGGAACACACCACTCCTTTTGGAGAATCTACACTGTTGGTGCAACTTTGGTACAACTTTCATCTTGCAACATATACTACTATTGCTATTTTCATTATTTTTTCCTTAATATTCTGATACCTTTTTCCACCCAAAAAAAGTAAATGGTGATTTTCAACAGGGAAAATTGAGTTTGAATCATGATAGTTAACTACTCATTTGATTGTAGTTTTTCCATTATCAGTTGATTCGAATAATGAAATATAAGATGTCAACTCTTATACATGTTGTATTCCATTATTTATTTCTCATTTCATTTCCTTGTATATTGATTTGTTTGATACTCTGTCATTAAAACGTTGTTGTTAAATTCTTGTTTAATACTTACATACACTAAATACATATATGATCATAAAACAAACTAGTTAACTTATCGAGCAAAGATTGAGTTTTCAGCTTGGATTAGAAGTGTTGCTCATGCCAACTCGGCTATAATTGTTATTGGCTCGAGTTTGAGCTGATGTAGGCTCAATTCAAACTCGCTAGTTTAACTACTCTAGTTTAAATGTCTAGTAACGACCACTACTACACATAATCTAGTATAACCTGGTAAACAACGGTAAACTATACTATATTCCAATTATATATATATAGGGGGAGGTTCATTTAAGAAGACTATTCTTTTAAGAACAATTTAAAATTAATCATAGCCTTACAATTTATTTGATCAAAGGTTGTGAATGAAGATGACATTTGGGTGAATATGTAACTCTTTTACATTAATTCTTTAAATGAAAGGGTATACTAGACAATTTGGTGTATAGTGCGTAATTAATTCATTGACGGTTACATAGTGAACATCACATTCACCAATAGGGGTGTTCAAAAAACTCGTGACTCGCAGCTCGCTCGAAACTCGCTCGAAAAAAGCTCGGCTCGAAATTGGCTCGGTTGTTAACGAGCCAGCTCGGCTCGGCTAGGTTTGTAAATGAGCCGAGCTCGAGCTTGGTCTGGCTCGGCTCGTGAGCTGGCTCGATAAGATTTACATCCTTCATTTTTTATCCCACATCGCTTAGAAAACAAAAAATAAGGGAGTATTTCCCCTATAAAAGAAGGCAAAAACAATTTACAAAGGGAATTAACTATTTATACTTGCATATTTAGCCATATGGTTAAATTAAATGACAATTATGACCCTTAGTCAATGAAGAAAATCATTTTAAGGGCTTTTTAAGTAGTAAATTTTGCGGTTTTTTGTTAGTTCGAGCTAGATCGAGCCGAGCCGAGCTAGCTCGAATTCTAATCGAGTCGAGCTCGAGCTTCAAATCTCAGCTCGATTTGAAATTCGAGCTCGAGCCAGCTCGAATCGAGTTCGAACCGAGCTCGAGCCGGGTCTAGCTCGGCTCGACTCGGCTCGTTTACAGCCCTATTCACCAAGAGTTCATCCACAATCACTATTACACTTAGGACATTTGTTAGAATATTTTGTGTAGGACACTTAGGACATTTGTTAGAATATTTTGTGTAGGAATAATCGACATTTGTTAGAATATTGTGTGTAGGAACAATCTTAATGAGATTGGTTTCTATAGGGACATGTTGCTAGTGTTGAGATTGTTGTGTGATAGACAATATGTTGGTGTGTGTAGGTACTTGTTGCTAGCTGTTAGATTATTGCGTGTACATGAAAACACATTTAAAATGTTGGTTTGTGTAGGTGCAGGTTGTTATATTGGAATGTTGCATGTGTAGAAAAACAAACTTGATATATTGGTCTGTGTAGGTAGTAAATACACATAAAAAAATTGGTGTGTGAACGTGGATATCACCTACATATTAGGGGTTAAATTTGAAATCAATATTTAGTTAATTTGAATAGCTTAATTATAGGGTAGTAATAAATTAATTAAATTGTTTAAATTACCTTACTACCCTTATAAAATAAAGCAATTCTATTGGTTGATTTTGTTCTTTTTATTCTTAAGCTATTTTTTCTTCTTATTTGAACCCTTCACGGGGGAGGTTCATTTGAGAAGAATCTTCTTAAAAGAAGAAAAAATGAATTAATCTAGACCATATATTTTTTTGATCAATGGTTGTGAATCAATATATCATTTTTGTCAACTTTCAATTAATGCTTTAATTACTAAGGGTGGTATAGACATTTTTATGTAGAATATTAATAAATATTTTAAAGAGTTACTCAATTCTTATTAATTCAACCATAAATTTCTCCTTCACCATCATTAATGTATTGGCTCCTATACAAATTTTATTAGAGGTGACAAAATTATTTAAAAAATTTTTGTCTTACACATATTTTATTATGAGTCGCAAAATTATTTAAAAGTGTTTGAGTCCTACACATTCTGTATCTTACACCGAAATATTGTTTTAATGGTGTAGGAAACGTTGAAAATTAATATCATGCGCATGATTGTTTTTATTGTGTAAGGTGCACAACTATTTTATTAGATATGCTCTTTAAATGATTAGAGTTATTAATTTGAATAACAAAAATAAATAATAAACTCATTAAATGATTTGTTAAAATTACCTTTGTATCCTTTATTCTTTTTATTCTTAATTTTTAATTCTTCTCATTTGAACTCTCCCCTATATATATATATATATATATATATATATAGGGGAGCGTTAAAATGAAAACCACCTCCAGTTATGAGAACCATGAGAACCAATCTCCACCAATCAAATTACACCAACAAAAAGGGTGTTTTGGTCATTTACTCAAAGTGTCTAATCTTTCTCTCTCTCTCCATTAAATGTGGCAGACCTTTATCTCTCCTCTCTCTCTCTCACTTCAACAGACATTTCTCTTCCCTCTCTCAAAAAACACAGACCTTCAAAAAACACAGAGCTTCAACCCCAAAACCCTAACCCACCACCATATTCATCTCCTCTGATCCCCCTCCTACCTAATCTGTAGCCGCACATCCTCCGACACCATCGATTTCAACTCATGGCGGAGACACGGCGGCTTGTGGCAGGTCGCCCACTGTCTTCACCATCTTCATATGATGGAAAACTCAAATCTTCATCATCTTCACGGCAGGCCCCCCGTCGTTTCTCCGGCAGAAGCGCCCCCCTCGTTTCTCCGGCAAACGCTCACGGAGTTGATGAACGATCTTGATGTTGGTGGCGGTGACCGATGGGTGAAGGGGTGGGTGAAGGGGTGGTTGTTGTGGTGGGTTAGGGGCGGCGGTGTGTCGAAGGTGGTGGTGGTGGTGGCGGTGAATGATGGGTGAAGGGGGTGTGAACCGGTGAATGATGGATGAATAACGGTGGTTCGTTGCAAGGAATACCCACATCAGGTTGGTGTTTTATTGGCTGTTGTTTTCGGTTACTCAATTGGTTGTTAAGATTGATCAGTTGAACAGCAGGGTCGAGAAGTTGAAGAATTATTGATAAGATGAAGATGGATTAGTTAAGGACTTGAATGTTTTCTCTAATGTTTTCGTGTTTGATGTTTTGATTTTCTTTATGTGTTTAGATTAATGTGCATTAGTTTGTTTTCTATTTTATAACAATAGCCCTTTTAGAAATGATGCCATTTGTCATCTGAATGGTGAATGTCAATTTTAGGTTTCAGTCATGATCAGTGATAGTAAATATATATTGAGGTTACTGTAAAAATGTTGCTTGCATTAGCACAAGTTTAAGTTGAAGTACAGATTATATGTTTGTTACACCGATGCAAGTCTAGAGGTAAATGTTTAGCATTAGTACAAATTTAAGTTTTAAACCGTAAACTTTTTTAACGTAAAATGTAATCTTTTTAACGTAAAACGTAAAAAGGTTTTACGTAAAACGTAAAAGGTTTTACGTAAAACGTAAAAGGTTTTACGTAAAAGGTTTTACGTAAAACGTTAAAAGGTTTACGCAACACGTAAAAAGTTTTACGTTAGTCGTAAAACGTAAATAGTTTTACGTAAAACGTAAAAAGGTTTTACGTAAAAAACGGCGCGTTAAAAAACGTGTAAAAAACGGCGCGTTAAAAAGCGTAAATCGTAAAAGGTTTTACGTAAAACGTAAAAAGCTTTAATGTAAAACGTAAAAAGTTTTAACGTAAAACGTAAAAAGTAAAAAGGTTTACGTAAAAAGTAAAAAGTTTTAACGTAAAAAGTAAAAAGTTTTAACGTAAAACGTAAAAATTTTAACGTAAAACGTAAAAATTTTAACGTAAAACTTAAAATGTAAAAAGTCTAAAAAGGTTAACGTAAAACATAAAAAGTGTAAAAACGGCGCGTAAAACCGGGATCTTTACGTAAAAACGGCGCGTAAAACGTAAATTACGTTAACGTAAAAACGGCGCGTAAAACGTAAATTACGTTAACGAAAAAACGGCGCGTTGAAAAACGGCGTTAAAAAACTGCGTTAATAAACGGCGCGTAAAAAACGGCGTTAAAAAATTGGCGCGTAAAAAACGGAGTTAAAAACGGCGCGTAAAAAACGACGTTAAAAAATTGGCGCGTAAAAACGGCGCGTTGAAAAAACGGCGCGTAAAAAACGGTGTTAAAAATTGGCGCGTAAAAAACGGCGTTAAAAAATTGCGCGTAAAAACGGCGCGTTGAAAAAAGGGCGTTAAAAAATTGGCGCGTAAAAACGGCGTTAAAAAACGGCGCGTAAAAAACGGCGCGTACAAAAACAGCGTGTAAAAAAACGGCGCGTTTAAAAAACGGCGTGTTAAAATGACGACGCTTGAAAAAACCCGGCGTAAAAACGGCGCGTCAAAAAAACGTAAAACTTAAAAAGTTTAACGTAAAACTTAAATTGTAAAAAGTATAAAAAATCTTTAAAAAAATCCGAATTTTAAAATGTTTTTAATAAAAAAGTTTTGTTTAAAAAATAAAAAGTAATATAATAATTCAAAAAACTAATAAAAAACAATAAATATAAAAAGACAAAATAGAGTTATTTTACTAAATTACCCTTTTGGATTATAATATTAAAGACATAATAAGACAAAAACCATTTAATATTAAATTTTACTACTTTTAATCTCATCCATCCATCCTAAAGATCTAAAGGCTAGAAAGTGGTTATCATGGTTCTCATAACTGGAGGTGGTTCTCATTTTAGCGGTCCCCTATATATATATATATATATATATATAAACTGGATCAGGAAAAAACGCTAAAAAATGTGAGAACGGTGAGAACGCATCCTGGCCTAACACGTGGTGCGGGACATGATCAGGGTCCTAGGGTTTTTTTTTGTCTTTTCAATCTTCTTTTATTTTCCCAACGCGGTATAATATTTTCTGGCGTTTAAGTTTTTTTTTGCGTTAATTGTATTTATTAAACTTTTTTGCGTTAAATTAATTGTTTTTTTGTCACATAGATAATTTTTTGGCGTTATAGCGTTTTCTGGTCAATTTTTTGGCGTTTTGTGTTGTTTTGTATAATAATTCACTTCGAGTCATTAATATTTGCATAAGATTACAGTAAGACCAATTTTTTTTTTTTTTTTTTTTTTTTTTTTTTTTTTTTGCGTTTAGTGAATGTTTTAGCGTTTAATACATTTTTCAAGGTGCTTTGCCAGCACCCGTTCTCACAGTTTTCATACTACTAGCGTTTTGGTGTTTGAAGTTTTTGGCGTTTTATATAATAATGTATTTTATTTATAGACAATTAGATAACAAAACAACATATAACTTGATATCAAAACAATATAAAATGAAAATAAAAAAAAATAAAAAATGGTAATCTAATTTTCTCTTCCGAATCTTCACTGTCATCAGCCTCTTTTTTCTTGAATTTGTTTTGGCGTTTTGAACCTTTTTAGAATTCTTTAGCTAGATTCCAACTTTCCTACATAAACCTCGTCTTTTTCAGTCGAAGCTGCTTAGTGGTAACCTGTTTGTTGGTGTGATATTCTTGTTTGGTGGCATGTCATTGAAGGTCAACTCTTGCTTGATGCTATTTATAATAATGGAGTCCAAAATAGCATTTTACACTTGTGTTGATCCCTTTATTCCATGCCGAACAAAGCTCACATGATGACATATCACTGTCATAAGTCTCTTTTTCTTGAATATTTGTCCATCTCATTCAGCAAAATATTATTGAGATAACCTCTTCAGAAGAAGAATCCATTTCAGTGAAAGCTTTGTCATCTATGGTTTTTTTAACTAACATTTTTTGGCATTTTAAAGTGATTGGTTTCTAGAGGATATGGCGTTTGTGTTTTCTAGGTGTGATCAACTTCATTGTGTATAGACCCCTCTCTTATAAGTGTTTTTTGGCGCGTAGTTTAGGCGGGACTTTTTTTATTGTAATAAATGATAGTAATAAAGTAACTGTCTTTTCAGTTACTGTTTTTGTATTTACTGTGTTGATCAGCTTGTTATCAGTTTTACAGGTGATAGACGTCCCATCTTCTAAGTTTGGCCTTTTTTTTAAATGGCGTTATGCAGAACAAGATGACAAAATACAATAACGGAGTAAATAAAATATTAAGTAGGAAAAATATTTTTTGT